>CAUYPK010093637.1:0-43723 GCA_963574355.1 Loris lydekkerianus | reverse complement strand
CAAACCATTGAT
This sequence comes from Loris lydekkerianus, assembly GCA_963574355.1. Classification (NCBI taxonomy): domain Eukaryota; kingdom Metazoa; phylum Chordata; class Mammalia; order Primates; family Lorisidae; genus Loris; species Loris lydekkerianus. The sequence goes on along the minus strand of CAUYPK010093637.1, from coordinate 43,711 downwards.
GTTTGTATCCCCATGATGGGTAAGACTGAAACTGCAAGAGCAGGCAACCTAAGACAGGGGCTATGTTTTTCCGCCATACAAAAAACAAGAGGGAATTGTTGGGCCCTGCCATGTGCCTGAGGCCTAGTGTAACTTCCCGAGCCTGACTAGAAGTAGATCCATCGAGCTACTTCCGCGTAGCAACGACTCAGCAAGGCCCGGCCTGAAACTGCCTCTACCTAGATACAGCCAATGTGGTACCATGCCACTGACCCGACCCTGTCATGCACCTCTTCCCCCGCCTTCTTTCCCCGCCCCTTCTCCACAATAAAAAAATAAATAAAATAAATGAATAAATAAATAAAATAATAGCTAAAGAATTTTTGAAACTTTTGTCTGTTTTTCTAAGCTGCTAGTGTTCTGATTGACTTTGCTCTTATTTATGTTGTTTTAAGCCACCAAATTTTGGTAATCTATTATAGCAGCTGTAGGAATCTAATGTAGGTTCCATGCATCATTTATAGAGAAAAATATACTATTATACCAAGTGGGTTATGTAGGTCTATGTAATCCTCATGTATTTTTTCTTCCAGTTGAATATGCCCAGATGAGAATATTTTCTTAGTTTTTCAAACTGCTTTTTGTGTTGTTATGCTTTACTATAATTGATTAACTCCCTGGTTGCACTTTTGAAAGACTTTATCCAATCACAAATGAAAAGACAGCCATTACTCAGTATGATACCAAGTTGGATAAGTTGCTCAATGGAGTGAAATTTGAAAAGGTTTAAATTGTGATGGCTTTTAGCCATAATGTTGATGCTGTATTGAGTGAATAGTAATTATATTAAACTTATGCTGTTTTGAGCAGTAAGAAAATTTCTTATTCAAATTCCCATACTTACAACCTATGTAACTGTTGAAAAATAAGCTTTGAAAGCTTGTAATCATGATGCTTTCTTTCATAGCTGGCACATAAATGTAAAATCATACCTTCAAATTTTAAAACTATTCCAGAGAAGTTTTTATAGTTTAAATTTTGTGACATTTTCTTAAAACTAATTAGGAATACTTTGTATTCTTTTCTACTATTGTTAAAAATATGATGGAAAAATGTACCATTTGTCAGCAGACTTTTGCATGTCCTATAGGCTTGAGGGACAATCGGGCAACTCTTTTGTACCTGGCAAAAGGTTTCTTTATTTGAGAACTGCAAAATGTAATCAGGAAACAACTTATCTTAGACAAAAAAAAAACCTGCTTTCACATGAAGACTGAAAACTCTTTCTGACTTTTTTTGAAGACTGATAAAATTTTTTGAACATCACAACATGCTAAACTCTTAATCTTATAATTATTTTGAGATTAATTATTTATATTCCCACTTTATAGCTAAAATAACTGAGTCTCAGAGCAGTTAAATACTTTCTCCTTGGAGCATTAAGTGATAATTTGGAACCACTTCTGTCTAGGTTTCTTCTGTCTCCATTCATTTTATTAATTAGTGTCATAATCTTCACAGTTCCTAGGCCATTTAATATTATTTGCATATAGGAAATAAAACTTTGAATACCTGTAACTCTTGCAAAATTTGTCTTTTTTCAGAAATTTCAATGAAACATTTGGCAGACTATAGGGACTGTTGTTCATTAAATTTGTTTGTGTGTGTGTGTGGGTAGAAACCATTTTTGTTTTTTGTTTGTTTGTTTGTTTTTCTTTGACAATGTGGTGTAATGAGATTTTTCACAATGAAAAGAAAAATAGCCATAACATGCAGTGACCCTGGCTCTCATACTTTTAATGTTATTATATTAAGTTCCTTTGGCCCTTACCCTGGAAATCACATTCCAAATCACACCACCAAGCTGTATGTTAGTCTTTGGTTATTTCCATTGTTAACTGAAATGTGAGCAAGGTGTAAATTTGCCTTGGGAAAGTTATAAACTTCAAGATTTCATTAAGAACTACAAAATGTGTCCATATATGCTTCTGACTAGCATTCCTGATTCATTGCTTTTGAGTTCCCTGCAGAAAGAGGTCTACAGATAGAAAATGAAGTCAGTGATAATGGAGATGATGATGATGATGATGGTTATCATGGAAAATCTGACATTAAAGAAAATTTAACTGTGGGAAATTCTGTCTTCCATTCCCAGCCACTCCCAGATCTAAGTAAGATTTTTTTTCAACATGTGTCCTTTTTTGGTTTTATATACCAATTGCATCATTTAATTCATTATCTTAAGGCTGAGTTCAATGGAAGAGTAAAGGGACATCACATTGTGAGTGCTTATTTTGTTCCAGGCACAGGACTAGAACCTTGGCATACCTGATCTCACACGGCCTCTGTCATATTTAATGTCATTAATAATGCTTTTCTATCCTTGAATGTCTAGATTATCTACAGACACTGAAAATTATTAATGACTGACCTAGGTCCCAGCTTAGAAAAATGATATTAGAATCTTTCAAGTGGTCTGTAACAGCCATAAGTATTTTTGATTAAATTAAAATATTAATCCAGGAAAAGGGAGTATCATCAGCTTCAAGGTAAAAAATGTTATATCAGTTTATCTCTATTTGGTCAGTTTAAAATTTAGGAGGCCTTCCTGCAATAAACATTTCTAGCAACATATACCACTATGAGTATGAGGTATTGAAATATTAATTCACTTTGCTCTCCCCTATTCTTCCTCATGGTCAAAATAAATCAATAATCATAAAATAACTCACCAAAAGGACTCCCACTTCTGGCTCTGATACTCTTCAGTTTGTCTTTTCTGTACTCAATTTACTATTTCCTTCTATAAGTCAAAGGCATGTGTCTGACCTGGGGAATTCAAGTGAAAAGAATAAGAAATCAGAATAGGGACAGTGCAACACAGCATCTTGCTGTGCCCAGTTACTTCAATCAAGCAAGCTGCTTACTCAGACAGGACCCACTGGCCTTGTTTGATAATCCTTTCATGGGAAATTGCTAAAACATAAAAATCAATTAAAGTTACATAATTAAAAACTACAGATTTTATTGATTTTCCTTCTATGTATGTTTTGTTTATCCAACATACTCATTTTGCTAACAAAGTTTATTACCAAGTGGGCTGAATTCTATAACCTGTTTAGTATCTTTCCACTTAATCAGGACTTGCGCCAGATACAATTATTGTGGTTTAGATGGCATCTTCATCAAGCATTCTCCCTGTTTTCTCTGTTGGTATGAAGCCAAGCAAGCTGTGTCTTACCCTTGTAATAATTCACAGTCTTCTTCCTCGGCCTGTCTCATCTCTTTAGTCTACTTCAAACCATTTTCATAGCCTAGTTTTCTGAAATAGTATTCCGTGGTTGTGTTTTCCACCCAGTCATTCTTTGTCCCATTGATATACTTTGCCTTCTGCCACATCTGAATTACAGTACCCTAATGTCCCCAGGAAATCATCCCTGATCCCCTCCCGTACTTCCACAGCATGCTGTATACACTGCTTCCACACCATTTTTCACTGTGTACTTCTAAGGTGGATTTATTTATTTCTTATACTCAGGAGAATGTGAACTCCTGGAAGCCACAGATAATCTCTTACTCAATTCTGAGCCCCAGGACCAAGGTCAGTTTCTGGGGGCAGTGGTCACTGAGTAAAATATTTGAGGAAGGAAGGAAAGGAGAGAGAAAGTTTTCATGTTACTTTGAATAACTTATTTGTGAGTCAGGATGGGACAAGAGGACAAGCAAATAAAATAAAACACAAGCATGGCAGCTATGTGCTCAAGATTATGAAGTACTCAAGAAGATATATTATCACGACAAGCAAATTACTATACATGTGTTGAGATTCGCCTAAAACTCACATGCGTTACACATGTACTGACCAAGTGTTATCTAGCAAAGTACTGAAATTATTCAGAGCACTATTCAATTCAACAGAAAATTTATAATACAAAGCTTTCTCTGTTCTAGAAACTGAGGATACTAAGATGGCTAAGACATTTTATCAGCCCTTTAGAAGCAAAGTTATTTGTTTGGAACAAGACACAAAAATTAAAAATAATTGTAATGATAATGATAACTAATCTCTTAGTACTGATATAAGCACTCAGTGCATATTTCCTTATCAAATTGCCATGATAGCCTATGAGGTGAGTATTACTATTATTACCATTTTACAAATGAGGAAACTGAGACAAAGAGGATGAGTAAGATGCCAAAGGTGATACAGATAGTAATTTGTGAAATTGGAACTGTATTCAGATGGTGAGGCAATTTGAGATACTGGTAAAGGTTCATAAAACTCCAGGGAATACATTCCTATAAGGCTTTCAATTTTAACACAAAAGGTAGGATGAGTCAAAAGCAAGAGCGTACAGGTAAGCTTTGGGGATCTTAGATATGACTGACTCCCCTCAGGTCCTTATTCACACGTGGGTGGGCTATGACTCCAGAATGAACCACCCTGAACTATGAAATAAATCATGGCTTTGGGTAAATTCAAGGTAGAAGTTATCAGCAGGATGTGTTGTGCCCCTCTGGTAGAAGTTATCAGCAGGATGTGTTGGCCACTAGTCAAGCTGGGCTGTCTAACAGGTTATGCTGGGTGCAAAGCATCAGTAAACTGGTCTTGAGGGTAGCTTTAAATTGCACCTTGTAAATTCCACCACTTTTTTTTTTTTTTTTGTCTTTTTTGTCTATGAAGGCTTATTCAAAATGGTACAGCAACTTCGACATAAGTAAATAATTTAAATATAGAATCCTCTTGAATTCCTTCTCCCAGTGTTTCTACAGTCATTTCATATTTAATTCAATAATAATATTTTTTGAAGAAGCTGGCTTTATTAAATCTTTACCATATTCAGCTCAATTTTAATAAAAACTATTTCACATTCATTTTGTTCTCATTGCTGGTTTACATGATATTTAAACCAATGCACATTTTCTATGAAAAGTAAAACTAGCATAAATAGGTTTGGGAATCATGTCTATTGTGCACAGACGTCTTATTGAGGAGCATTCATTGGTTATGAATCTTGAAAAAGAGTCGCCTAGAAATAAGGCTAAGGATTTCCAGTCTAGCTATAAATTAACTCTATCTACCCAGAAGGGTTAGTCATGGTGATGGAGATCCAAGGGAGAAAAAGTAGGGGGAAGTATACCAGTGATGGTTGGGTGGAAGAACATATACACCAGATAACGGGGGTGAAGGATATTTTCCCAGTGCTTTGACAGGGCAAGGAATGGACTTGAACACCAGTTAATGGAGTAACACTAGTTACTATGAAGTGCTCACTGTAATCCATATGTAATCTTTATCCACATACAACCCTGTGAAATCATAATTATCCTTCATTTGTAGAACAGAAAAATGAACCCTATTGAAAATAAAACATTTGTCAAAATTTGGATAAAAAGAAAATAGTGAAACACTTATCACCCTGTCTCAAAAGTACGTGATTATGATTTTACAATGTGGTCTGCACGTGAAGATGGAGATAATCAAAGGGTTGTCAGTAAAGCCAATAGTGATTTGTGGTTTTATTTAGGACTAAGTGAATTAAAGGATCTTGTTGGTGACTCTAAAAGGCTGTTTTTTCCAGTCCTGGATAATTTCAAGGTCCCTTAGGAGAATGTTGGAAATAGACTCAAATCAGAAAGACTTGTTCTCATTCATGAGTCCACCCCCCATTTTTGTCAGCTTGTGAAAGCAATCCCCAGACTGGCTGAATAGTATTATGATTTTTTACTTTTTTTGCTCTAATGACCAATGTTTGGCATCACCTTGACCTTCACACTCCTCAAAGAGAGAACTTTATGGACAATGATTTTTAGTTCTTTTCCTGTTGTACTTTTTGTACTTAATTTTGATGCGTCAATATGACAGATGTCAAGGAAACCTCTTAAGTTTTTTCTTAATCTCATAGGCTTTAAGGGGGTTTATGACAGCCAGATTCTGATGATGAGCTAGCTGTCACCTCTGGGATTAGCACCAAGGAGAAGAGCTAAGAAGATGTTTGGAACTAAAGGGTATACTAGTAAAATTATTATAAACAGAAGCAGTCTACTTCGTGAAGTGGTTTTATAAATATACTCTACTATGTTTTATATATATATATATATATATATATATATATATATATATATATATGAACTTAGTCCACCCTGTAGGTACGTGTGTATGTATGCATTATATGTGTAGTAAATTTACTTGTCAAAGACATCAAAATAAGTTATGCCTAAACTTTTAAACATCTTGGTTTTGTTATTCTCCTTAATCATGTAGTTTAAATAAACTAATTTCTAACAAGATGAATTTCCACTTTTAAAAAATGGAAATTTTTTTTTTTTTTTTTTTTTACTCTTTCATTAAAAAAAAAAAAACCTAAAAGTCTTATTTAACTGACATTGGCTATTACTATACCCTTATAAGCATTCCATTAAGGAGGGAAGAAATCTAGCCATGGTTTTAGTTTAGTTTTTTATTAAAAATAAAATTTATAATTATGTAAACTTTTTAGACACTTAAAAACTAAGTTCTTATTACTTCCAATGTAATTGGTGATCCTTCTCTTTCCCTCAGTATATAGGTCTTAACAGGTTTGTTACAGAGACAGCGAGTGAATTACAACAGCCAGTAGTCTGTGCACCTCCTTTGATCCCAAGTGTCTACATCTTAGTCCTAATTGTAGAGCACTATGTAAAAATTCCAATAATCTAAAATAATTTAAAATTAATAGTACAATGTTTATGATAGAACAACATGTTTTTATGGCACATGTTTTTCTTTAATAATTGCAAAGAGTGATTTGAATTTCTGGGAAAACCTGACTTGGCTAACATGCTAATATTCTGGTTTCATGACATGTTAATATATATTTTGTGAAAATAGATTCTGCGGGAAGGAATGAGTAACCCCATGTTGCATAGATTTTTAATATATGAGTCTACAATATACCAACTTTTTAATACCATATACTGGTTTTTTTTTTCAAATATATTTTTGGGAAGAAAGAGATTTCCCAAATCTCTTTTTAAGAGGAGCTTTTTGATGGCTCAGTAAACCATAGCTGTGGAAGTAAGTTGGCCAATACGGAATGAGATAGTCTTGAGGCTACTGGAAAGTGGAATGAAAGCCAGTTTTGGATTAAAACCAATCTCCAGTTAATACACAAATAATCTTCATACAGATTGAGTTTCTGCTTTATTAGTAATATCTACTTTCTTACTTTCTAATATGTTTTAAAACTTACTTCTATCAAAAATACAGAATATCCATGAGAATAATAACATTCATTATTATAGACTGGGATGTCTGAAGATAGTCCTGCATTTCAACTTTTCTTGTCTTGATTTTAAAATAAATCATGACTATCCCTAGAAAAAAGAAGTATCATAATTTTATGGCTCATTATTAGAATTATTTTGCTTTTTGCAGACTTTTGAATTAATTTTGGTTTTCTTTTCATGGCCCTATGGTTTTTGGAACACACAAAGAAGAGTCCATAGATTTTTTTACTTATGAAGTTTTTCTAAAATGAAGATATTTCGGTCAGTAAACTATACACTATGTGATACGGATGAAGTCCTGCGGGCCAGGAAAACTTCATTAGTGTACTGAGATGGCAACCTGATAAACAGATCTTGCACAAATGGCTTTAACTTTATAACTCAGATTTTTCGTGGGAAAATGTAAATTGCAAAGGAACTTCAATAATGATAATGATCATAATTCCCAACTGGACCTGATTGTATCTGGAAAAGAGAATAGCTTATACATTAGCTAAAGACAAAACATCCTCTGATTCAAATACAGATTGGGTCAATGTATATGTTTACTTTTAAAACATAAGTTATTTTGTGAAGACACCAGAAGAGATAAGAAAATATGGATATTGATTTTCAGGAGATTTCTTAATATTTTAAAATCAGCTCTTCAGGAAACTATGATTATAAAAACACTTGAGAGTGGTGGTTTTTTCATTTGTTTGTCTTTGCTTTATTTTTCAACTGTTTTTCTTCTTATAACAAATCCCAAAACAGTATTTTTTTAAGTTACTGTGTTGTTCAAGGTAGAATTATTTTAAGTGAAAATCTCTAAGGCACTAAAGAAAATATACTGAAAGTACCTCAATGATCAGAATGTTTTCTTCTTGGGAAAGTTATATAGTACTTTTAAAGGTTCAGGTCAGAATAAGCTTTTGCACTCTATTTTGATTTTTATATAAATCCCAGATGTTTCGATCACAGTTGGATCTCTAAGAAAGTAGTTAAGAAAAGAAAAATATAAACCAAAATAACATACAGTTATTTTGGGTCCCATAGAAAGACCATTGTGTCATGCCACAGAATAAAATATTTTGAGGTTCACATGAACCTCAAAAATTAAATATAATGAAGACAATTTTAATTGCTCAAAGTAAACATATAATTGTGCTTTCTAATGATAAATTCTGGTAATAAAAGGGTATAAAGATAAATGAAAAAATCATTTAAAATCTATTTTTATTTTACTAAAAAGTATTTGTAATTAGGGTTTTAATGTAAAAACCTCAGGATTTTTTCCTACCACCTGTGATCAGTGTTACTTGACAAAAATAGGATCATGCTATAAAACTCTTTTATAACTTACTTGTCACATGTTTTTGTGGGGATTTTTGTGAATATGGTAGTTATGCAGCATAATACTTTTTTACCATCTTTTTCATGCTAATAAAAATAGTAAATATTTTAACTAATTCTTCTCTTGGGTCATTTAAGTTGTTTTGATTTTTTTTCCTAATACAAACACTAATTTGGAAAATATCATTCAACTACAAATATCATACATAGTATTGTACATAATAAATGCATGAATATTTTCTGTCAATTGATAATAAACATACAATTTTTTAAAAAGTATAGAAGAATGTACTCTTGCCCATCTTATTATCTTTATTCAAGTGTTAACATGTTTTTTCCCTTTCCCAATCAAATCTGTAAGAGGTGTTATTGCATTAACTCATTCTCATTTATTTTATTGTAATGATATTGAACTAACATATTTTCACATGTTTATTAGCTATTCATTTTGTTTTATATGCAACACGTTAGTTTCTTTTCCCCTTTTTCATATAATGTGTTCATACGTTTCTAATGCGGATATTAACACATTATAATTAACTTATTTTCTTATCTCTGTATTTTTTACTCCTCTACATAACTAAATCACTGTCTGCGTTTGCTACACCATTAAAAAGCAAATGCTGTTATTTGAAAGTGTGGGGCCGTTAGGGAGTGAGAACAAGGCCTTCAAAGGAGCCTCCAACTCACTAAAAGGAGATTATAATTGTAGCTAAATGGCTTATGACAAGGTAAAAACATTGGTGTCCACATTTGGCTGAGGATCTATGGAAGTGTGGGCTAAGCCCTCCTTACAGCAAAATTCATTGTGCCTGTTGCTGCACAGCTGATTCCTGGGCCCTCTGCAGCCCTGTTACTTCCAGGGACAGGCCCAAGATCCTGGATTTAATCCCTAGCTGTTTCTTATGCCTACTAGTTTGAGGACTTCTGATTGGATTAATACTTAAATATTGATCCTTGGATATATTCGAGACATCATTTGAAGACATTTTTACCTTTAGTCCCCCCTCCACTATTACATTGATTACTGTAGGAAAAGATTCTCCTTATATATTCAATACTTTAAATGTTATTATGTTTTTGTTAGATGAGAACTATATATCATTTTCCTCTGAGTAGGTTTTTATTAAGTCCAAAATAAATTCTCAATTTTATGAAGTTCCATTGATTTACGTTTCTGTAAACCCCAAAGTACAACAAAACATTTGAGAAGCAAGAAAGAAATGATGAAAATGTCACTACTCAAGTAATCTAACATCAAAGGATGTTAAAATGGGACACTCTATAGTTGAACTAAGGGCTGCAAAGCTGAGAATAATATAGTAGATGTTGGAGTCTTATGTGAATAAAAGTTATATTTTTTGATTGCTTAATATATACCAGGAACTCTACTAAGAACTTTATATTTATTAGCCCCTTATATTATTTGATGTGGTAGAAGGCTAGCACTTACTACAGCTCTCACTCACAGATTAGAGTATCAGAACTGGAGAGTTTTAATAATTTCCTCATGATTATTTAGCCATTTGGTGGCAAAGTTAGGGTTTAAACCAAGTCCACTGGGCTTCAGGGTATACACTCTTCTTAGCTAACCAGACGTACTAGGTACTTTATATCCTGATAGATTATTAAATTTGTTCCAATAGTATTAGACTTAAAGACCAAAGTAAATGTATTTGAGTAGGTAGAGAGTTCATAGGGATGATAGTGAGGATTTAGTTGATGAAAAATATTTTGGTCAGTCCCTCATGGGAAAATGGTGTGTGTATTCCTCTCTTACCTTAAATAAGAAAGAAGTTTAAAGGAAATTTCTTGGAGACTTTCATATATATTCCCACCAGTTGGTGAGTTACAGAGATTTGTATTTCATTTCACCAAAAGAAGTTAAAAGTCAAAAGACTGTTTATTTAGGAAGTTATCTGTGACCCATTTGCCATCCTGAAGGGACTTACCCCTGGAGAGTGGCCTGAACACTTTGACCCAGCCAAAGTGTAAGCAGCTCAGGTAGAACAAAGTAGCCTCTGAAAGAGCCATCAACTGTGGAAAGGGAAATGCAATAAGGGAGATGACCTGGAGGAAGTGTCCCTTAGGGAACCACTCATGTACCCTCTAAGAAGGATCTAGAGACTGGACATTTGCTATACCTCTCCCAACCATGGAAGACTTCATTTATCTTGTCTCGCCCCCGGTTCTGACCCTTGATGGTTAGAAATAACGTAAAGAAGAAGAAGAAAGGAAGAGAAATGATGAGAGAAGCATCATCTCCAAATACAGTGTCATCACACTGGGACTGGCCCAAGCTAAGGGAGGGGGCTTTAAAGAGGATGGTGAACATTTTTAATAACAAAGAACTTGATTCCTTCTTTGTGATTTAACTCAAAAACAAAATAATGTTTTATTTATTTTTCCAAAGTGATGGGAGAAACTAAGAAACAAGAGGTGATTTTTCATCCCAAAGTGGCGAGATCACGTACAGAGCAGGGGAATGGGACAGCAAGACAACAGTCAGATTCCCTCTCTGTTTCTCCAACCTAATATAACAATTATGACTCCTCTGTAGCACTGATGTTTTGTCCCAGTTAAAATGTATGTGTCTTTTGAAGTCCCTTTTACTGGTGCTAGCAATGGTGATTCCAATGATACCACTGTAAGAGCTAGTCACCTATTGCATCAATGCATGGCGTAGGCTTAGACGCCCTCCTAAAGATCTGAGATTAGATTAAAGTAGATAATGCATAAGAATAGTGTGTAGCCACTTGTTGGCATAGAGCAGCATTCATAAATGTTCATCTTTAGGAAATAAGGTGTTTTATTTCTGAAGAAAGAAAACAATCTTCTTATGCCAAGTTTCCTATATTTTAGGTACTACAGGACTTAGGTAATTGAAATTCTTTATGGAGCTCTTGTGTAAAACTAGTAGATAGACTATAGTTGTTACATCAACTACTTTTGATCTGTCTCATTTCTGTTTTCTATATGGAAGCATTGGAACACATTCATAAGTTACTCCTTCTTTAGAATCTTGTCTAACTTCCTTGCAAAGACTAAAGGAAATCTTTGAGAAGATCTTTGATTTGAAGCAACACAAAACTGAAATTGGCTTTAGGCAGCATTTTTATAGAGAATTAGATGTAAAAATGTTTGATATCTAAGACTTCTTTGTTCTAATTTAAAAGACAACCAAAATATTAAAATATCTTCAACACTATGGGAAGTCTCTCAGTAAACATGGATTTATATTTAGCACAATTTATTTTAAAACCAGAAAAGCTACTCAAAAGACATTAAATTATTTTTATTTAAAAGACAGATATTATTGAGAAATAATAAAATATTAGCAACCACCATAGGCAGCTCATCATCACTGTTAAGAACTAAAGATGAAGAAAAGACCCAGTTATGCCTAATGTGTACAAATGCCGGTTGAGAGACAGATGCACCTCGTCACTGCCTCGCCATGTTTGCAGGCTGTAATCAGAAATGAGGGCTGAAGGAAACACTTAGCACAAAACCAAATGCTCCAAGGAGGAGTCATTGATGAAGGGAAAATGATGGGAAAATTTTAAAGGAAATGTCAGAGGAAATTGCTTGACACTCAGAGCTCCACTTAAGTATGATTCTTAAAGAAATTGTCTCTTTAGGAAATTGTGTTCTCAAAATGTCTTAAATAAAAAATGGACATTAATAAGTATTCTATGGATTGGGCTTAGTATTCTCAGACACTGGAGGAATTGCTTTATCTGTCAAAGCTCCTTATGCTCCTGAAGAAGACTCAGAATTTTTCTGACTTTAGGTGAATTAAAGGGGTTCTGGAGAGATTCCCAATCTGTTTTCTATTTAAGGCTGACAACACAAAGGCTGAGGTAAGATTTCATCAACACCTAATCAGGTAATTAAATGTAAATTCAAATGAAATTGTATATAAAATGTATAATACAACACTCTATAGGTAAGGTGGTATTAGGTAGATGACTGTTACATGTAACAATGCCCATTTATTCATTGAGAACTTACTGAAATTAACTCAATACTGTGTTCTGCATGGAGGAATAAATAAGTCCTATCTTTCAAGGAGATAGAAGGCCACTAGTAGAGAAAGAAAATAACATGAATAAGAACACACACATTCACATGCACAAAATAGATGCAGTGGGCAATTAAGTACTATATTATGTAACAATTATAGATTATAGGAGTTCAGAAAAGAAAAGTCAGTAAGAATTGGAATAATGTAGAAAAAATGTCTGGGAAAAGGGTAACTTAAACTGGAACTTGAAAAATGTGTAAGATATTCAAAGCTGGTGATTGAAAAGAAGGAAATCTGGGGGAGAGAAGGACAAGCAGATTGGAGTAGAGAACCAGTGTAGCGTAGTGACCACAAACACAGGGTCGGCGCCAGATTTACCTGGATTTGAGTCCCAGCTACATCATTTACTGATGTGGCTTTAGGCATCATGTCATCGTTCTGTACCACACATACATTGTCAGTAAAATGGGGATAAATTATCATCTCCATTTCATAAGATTGTTTTAAGAATTAGTAGATTAACATGTATAAAGGACTTATGTTAGACCACAGTGCCTATAAGCATTCACGAAATGTTACCTATTATTACTATTATTTTTGTTGTTTTTCAAGGACAGATGTAATTTTCATAGCTAGAATGATGCCAAGTTACAAACTAGTTAAGGGGTACAAGGCCAGAACTTTGGTAAGGGCCTAGCTAAAAAATGAAGCACAGGCTCAGCTAATAATAATAATAATAATTAGCCACTGTCTACCTGTCTGCTACTCAGGAGTCGCAGATTTGGTGTCATAAAGATTCTTGGCTTTCTCCATAGATAACACCACCTTCTTGAAACCGAGGGATAGTTTCTGAGACACTGGAAGTCCTTTTCTCTTTTTTTTTTTAGAGACAGAGTCTCACTTTATCACCCTCAGTAGGGTGCTGTGGCATCACACATCTCACAGCAACCTTCAACTCCTGGGCTTAGGGTGATTCTCTTGCCTCATACCTCCCGAGTACCTGGGACTACAGGTGCCTACCACAATGCCCAGCTATTTTTTGTTGCAGTTTGGCAGGACCAGGTTCAAACCTGCTACCCTCGGTATATGGGGCTGGTGCCCTACCCACTGAGCCACAGGCACCGCCCAGAAGTCATTTTCTTAAGAATTCTATAGCTGGTAAAGTACAGACAGAGATTTGCAGTCAGAGCTGGCTTTACCCTCAGGTTTTTTCACTTCTATATTAGAATGCTTTAACTTAAACCTTAGAGGGCCCTGAAATTTAGACAAGGGTAATCTATCTCAGACACAAGTTTACTGGATGGTTTGAGGCAAAAAAGAGTGTTGATTCAGGAAAACCTGCAGGCTGTTGGAATACTCTAGGAAAGGTGGGTAAACAAACTTTCTATGTTGGCAGCATTGAAACCTAAGAGGGCAGTACTCGGGCACTAGATATGATCACCAAAAAAGACGGACAAGACTTTCATTTCGTGCCCTGAAAGTGAAAGATGAGTAAGTATGCCTCTCGGTTGTGCAGCCCACCTGACTGAGAGTATGGTAGCTTCTGGAGGGCTGACATTGAGAAATGGTAACAAACGGATGGTCACTCCCTTTACTTAAGGCCCGGGCTAAAAGAGTATGCCATTTACCTGTATATTTTTTACAAGGCTGCCTGGATTCATCTCCCATTGCTTTCATGCAGCTGGTGGTTAACTTTCCTGTTATGTTGTGTTGCATTTCCTTTGAGAGCTTTTGCTCACATTTTCTGAGCTGCTTGCAGTACAGAAGTCACTTAAGAAAGAACAAAGTAGTCTCAGAAGGCAATGATTGATCCTAATGCAGTTGAGAATTCTATGCTTTGTCTCCTTAGACCCTTTACAAACAAAAAGTAGAAATAAACGTCATGCCTAATACACTTTGGTAATATAAAAGGTTTTTACAAGGAAAATGCTACTAAGAGTAAGCTGTTTATATAAAGCAAAGATAAATCATAATGGAGTGGTAATTTCACAATTTATATTGTATCTCTCCCTGGGGAACTCCAAGTGCTCTAAAGGCACTATCTCATTACTATTTTAAGTCCTTTGAGAACTATGCAGAAAGCATCATTTTCTCCAATTTTTAAGTCGTAAGGAATTTATGCAACTTGTGAGTACATACAAGGAGATATTCATTTTCACAAAAAGGATTGGATTATTTTAGTGAATTGGCTGATTGTCTCATAACATTAGTCACTAAATTCAAGAGAGAACAAAACTGATGTCCCCAACTAAAAAAATAAACAACAAAAATACCCTATTTCAATACATATTTTGGCAACACTTTATAGACTTGTTTGAACTTAATAAATGTAGCTGGGAAAAAAATATATTCTTCTGACTTTATTTGTTACAGTAAACCAACACTTTATTATTTGAAAGTTATTGACAAGAAAGATGATATTTTTATTTTATTTTTATTTTTTTTTATTTCAGGTTACAACCAGGACAAAATATTTGAATCTGTTAGGTAGAATCCCTCTTATAGTTATGACTTGCACTCAAAAAGTGTGCCAAACACCCCCCACCATGCTTGGTCACTGGGAGCACTCCACTCCCTCCTGTCTTCCCCTCCTTTGTTCCTGTTCCCTCCAACTTGAATTGAAATGAGTTTTTTCTCCTATGTGGGCACGCATTGGATCTACGGGCTTCATACTAGAATTGAGTACATTGTATAATTACTTTTCTAATTATGTGACACTTTACTAAGAAGAATGTGTTTCAGCTCCATCCACATTAATACCAAACTTGTAAAGTCACCATCTCTTTGTGGTTGAATAGTATTCCATTCCTGAGTTGATGGGCTTTAGATTGTTTCCATGTCTTCGCAATTGTAAATTAAGCTGCAATAAATAATCTATGATAAAATAATTTTTTTTTTCTTCTGTGAAGATGCCTAGTAGTGGGATTGTGGGGTCAAATGGGAGATCTAATTTGAGTTCTTTGAGGATTCTTCATACTTCTTTCCAAAGAGGCTGAATTAGTTTGCAGTCCCACCAACAGTGTAAAAGTGTTCCCCTCTCTCCACATTCACTCCAGCATCTGTGGCTTTGGGAATTTGTGATGTGGACTAATCTTACTGGGGTTAGGTGATATCTCAGGGTGGTTTTGATTTGCATTTCTCTGATTATTAGAGATGATGAACATTTTTTCATACATTTGTTAGCTATTTGTCTATCTTTCTCACAGAAGATTTTGTTCATGTCTCTTGCCCAGTGATAAATGGGTTTGTTAGCTCTTTTTTTGTTGATTAATTTGATTTCTCTGTAGATCCTAGTAATCAAACCTTTGTCACATTTGTAATATGCAAATATCCTTTCCCATCCTGAAGGTTGTCTGTTTGCTTTGGTTGTTGTATCCTTATGCTGTGCAGACGCTTTTCAGTTTAAGTCCCATTTGTTTATTTTTGTTGCTCCAATTGCCATGGAAGTCTTCTTCATAAAATATTTTCCCAGGCTAAAATCCTGAAGAGTTTTTCCCACATTTTCTTCTAGGATTTTTATCATTTCCTGCCTTAGATTCAAATCTTTTATCCACCATGAATCAATTTTTATAAATGATGAAAGGCATGGGTCCAATTTCAGTCTTTTATATGTGATTATCCAGTTCTGCCAGCAGTTATTGAATATAGATTCTTTCCCCCACTGTGTGCTTGTATTTGATTTAACAAAGATTATGTGGCTATAAGATGTTTGTTTCATCTCATGGTTTTCTATGTGGTTCCAAATGTCTGTGTCTTTATATTTTTGCCAGTACCATGTAGTTTTGATCACTATGGCCTTGTAGGATAGCCTAAAGTCTGGTAATGATACCCCCAACTTTGTTTTTATTATGAAGAATTTCCTTGGCTATAGGGTTTTTTTGTGGTTTCATATAAAACAAAGAATTTTTTTTTCAGATCTTCAAAGTATGATATTGGTATTTTAATGGGGATTGCATTGAATCTGTAGATTACTTTGGGAAGTACAGAAATTTTAATAATATTGATTCTCCCCAGCTATAAGCATAGTATACTCTTCCATTTGATATTATCTTCTACTATTTCTTTTCTTAGAGTTTCATAATTATCTTCATAGAGGTCCTTCACCTGTTTTATTAGGTATTTTCCTAGGTAATTTATTTTCTTTGAAGCTACCGTGAAGGGAATTGTGTCTTTGATTAGTTATCAGCATATATAAAGGCTACTGATTTGTGAACATTCATTTCATACCCTGAAATGTTACTGTATTTCTTGATCACTTCCAGAAGTCTTGTAGTTGAGTCTTTGGGGTTCTGTAAGTATGAGATCATATAATCAGCAAAGAATGAGAGTCTGACCTCCTTTGCCCCTGTTTACATGCCCTTTAAATCCTTTACTTGCCTGATTGCATTGGCTGGAAAGTTCAGCACTGTGTTGAATAATAGTGGAGATAGAGAACATCTTTGTCTCGTTCCGGTTCTAAGTAGAAAAGTTCAGTTTTACTCCATTCAGTATGATATTATCTATGGGTTTCTCATAGATGGCTCCAATAAGTTTTAGAAAAGTCCTACCAATGCTTATATTCTTCAGTGTTCTTGTTAGAATAGGATGTTGAATTTTATCAGATGCTTTTCCTGCATCTATTGAGAGGGTCACATGGTCTTTGTTTTTGCTTCTATTGATATGGTGAATTACATTTATGGATTTGCATATGTTAAACCAGTCTTGCATCACTTGAAGAAGCCTATTTGACCATGATGTATAATTTTTTTAATATGTAGCTATAATCTATTGGCTAAGATTGTATTGAGGATTTTTGCATCTATATTCAAAGTTGAAAATTTTAGAAGAAACATTAGTCAACCTGAGGTGTCTAGGTCAATATATGAAACCGTGGAGGTAGAGCTGTCCTTGTCTGGCCTCCACTGTCTCAGTTAGGCCTACTCTACTTAATGACTTGTTAACAACCTCATCCATGCATGATCTCTGCACCCAGAAATGGTGAATGAAGAATTATAGATCACTTCTTTAGAGTTTCCAAGGAAATCACAGTGGAGGCCACTGACATTTGTAGGCATGAGTCTCACTAAAGCACCTACTTAGTACACAGAGAGTGTGATGTAGCTATTTCTCTACAGCTATTTCTGTAACCTGCCCACTTACCCCACCCCCTGCCTTGCCTCATTGTGTAGATTCAGAAATTACTCAGGTTGCCCTTTTAGTTCTAGAAGATTCTAATGCCTATCTTCTTAGAGGATCCTTTTGGGCAAATTCTGTGTAGAAGGACTTAGCTGAATGCATTCAATGTTTACACCCAGACATAACATTCCATATTTATTGCTCTTAATTGTATATATAGCCAAACATCTTATTTTATTATTAACCTGCTTTCATAGAGAAAATTTTTTTGAATGTCTGAAAGTAGTTCTCTTACTAATCATTAGAAAAGGATTAGAAAAACCCTGTTTTTTTTTTTTTTTAAGTTGTTTTATTATTTTGACCTTATTTCTTTAAAAAAAAAAATTCAGTGGTGATGAAAACATAGTGGAAAGGATATTTGGATTATAAATCCTACATTAATGATCTGTTAAATCATTTGACATGAACGCTTGTTCCAGTTATAAAATTGTTAGAAAATACTGGTTGTATTGGTAATTAACAGACTGTCCGTAAGCTAATCGAGATCAAATTTAAGAATCCATCACCATTTTTTTCATGCCCAACTTTCAATAGAAATCTACAAGTATTAATCACCAATGTACATTTCTGACTGAAAAACTTGAGAAAGTTAGACATTCTCTGCTGTGTCTGGTCTCACTTGCACATTTATGTAAGGTCTGGAGCCATTCAGAGAGATACTGAGAATGTAACTTAAGTATGTGCTGATCTTGGATATGGCTCAAGTACTGCTTAAAGGTGCCTTTGTCTAGGTGGACACCCACTTAGTCTGCACCTTTCCTCCTCCTCCACATCTACTAGTAGTCAGATTGTCTTCTGTCTTTATCAGGGTTTAATTTAATTTACCACAATTTAACTTTAAAGTAATTAGCATTTGCTTTAGCTTACATAGTTATGTTCTATCATATTGCAAATATCTTTGTTAGGTTGTAAATTCTCTAACTATACAAGCCATTAGACATGTAGATACTCTTGCATCTTTCTTGTCCTTTTCAAAGAACATGTGCCCTATCAATGCACAGAGAAGGGGTTAAGATGGAGGCTTATTAGCTTACTATCATTGTAATTCAACTATTGAACTTGATTTTTAATATATTTTAGTTGTGAAAAAAGTATTACATATCACTTATCTACTTTTGACATCATTACACATATTCTTGTGTAACACGAACCATGAATGGACCTCTCACTAGCTTAAATGTATTTGCCACAAGAGAGAAGACAAGATTGGTGATTTTGATATGTTCTGAACACACTTGAAACTGGTACAATTTAACAAAATAGGAAGCTGGTTTTTGTCTCAGTGTTCTTTATTGAAAGATCAGATTAAAGAGAAAACTGAAGAATATCAAATAATTATGTTTTTAGAATTATTTTTAACATTGAAAAATATTAATAGTTCAAAATTTATAAGCTTTGAACTTGTTGGTAGCATGCTGATATGTCCTAAAATAATAACAATAAAGACAATAGGTTTTATATTAAGCATTAGAATTTATATGATATTTGTAACATAATCTCAAAGATTCTAAATATTGTTTTTCTTCTTCCCTCTATTGAAGAGGAAATGAGCTCAGACATTTCAGGAACTCTTTCAAGTGATTATATCTTGTCCTTTATGCATATTTTGTGGCCTATTTACTGTTCCGTTAAAAGATACCACATTCATTTTATCAACTAAAAATGCTATTTTTCTTTACCCTTTCTTTGGTCTTATTTTTAAAATTATGCTGAAATACACATAACATAAAATTTACCATTTAATAATTATACAGTGTACAATTCAGTGGCATTAAGTTCATCCACTTTGTTGGGCAATCATCACCACTATCCATCACCAGAACATTTTCAGAACTGAGGCTAAAACTTTATACCTATGATATAGTAACTCCCTGGCCCTTTTCCCTCTCAGCTTCTGTTAACTGCTATTACTTTGTGTGTATTTAAACTTGACTATTGAGCAATGTCCACAGCATCTTCACCAGGAGGCGATTCCATCTCAGCAAGATACCTTTCAGCTCATCCCTTCCGCAGCTCATGGATAAAGGAGTAAATGTTAATTTCAAGTCTTAGTATTTAAGTACTTTTCTTAAATATATAAAAAACATAAAAGCACCATTAGTATCCTTGCACATCTCCATCAGAGCTCTTGGGTACATTGTCCATAGTAGTAGTATTTGGAAAGGGTTTTTTTTTCTGAATAGAAAAATAAAATAGGTTTATAATATTTAATAAACTATGTTGTAAACAGTTGCTCGGTCATCCCATCTTTGTTGTTAACATTTATAGAGCACAGGTGGAATAGATTTAGTATAATTCTTAATAGCCCTAGGATTTTCAGAATAGTAAATGTACATTGCCTTCAACTTAAACTTTAAACCCAGGAATTGATTTCTCCACTCTAGGAATAAAGTCCTAGATGGCATTATTTTCCAGTAGAAGGATGTTTGTCTTCATGAAAAATATATTCTTTAGGATAGCCACCTTCAATGTCCTTATTAGCTTTATTTTCCAGATAACTTGCTGCAGCTTCTATATCATCACTTGACACTTCCTTAAACCTTATTAACTGATCTCAGTTAGCTTCCAACTTTTCCTCTGTGTCTTCCTCACCTCTCCAGCATCCATAAAATTGAAGAGTTTGGGCCTTTCTCTGGATTAGGCTTTGGCTTAACGGATGTTGCATCTAATTTGATCTTCTGTACAGTCAGGTGAAAATTTCTCCATATTAACGATAACAGTATTTCACTTTCTTATTATTCATGTGTTCACTGGAGTACCACTTTTAATTTCCTTCAAGGACTTTTCATTTGCCTTCACCACTTGGCTAACTGTTTGCCATAAGAGGCCTGGCTTTCATCTTATCTTGGCTTTCAACTGTCTTCTTCCTGGAGCTTAATCATGTCTAGCTTTTAATTTAAAATGAGAGATGTTGATTCTTTCTTTCACTTGAACACTTAGAGGCCATTGCAGAGTTGCTAATTTCAAAAAATTATTGAGATGCCAAGTTTTTCAATAACTTGACCTTATTTCAAAATTGCTATGCTTCCAGGATTAGGAAGGCCTGAAGAGAGAGGGATGAGATAGGTTAAGAGCCTATTGGGACAGTCAGAACACTCAGACTATTTATTAAGTTCGTTATCTAATATAGGCAAAGCTCATGAGACCCCAATACAATTATAATAATAACATCAAAGAGCACACTGATCATGTCACTACAACAGGTATAATAATAATGAAAAAGTTTTACTTGGGAGGCTGAGGCAAGAGAATCACTTAAGCCCACGAGTTTGAGGTTTCTGTGAGCTGTGATGCCATGGCACTCCACGAGCGTAACATAATGAGACTCTGTCTCAAAAAAAAAAAAAAAAAAGAAAGAAAGAAACAGAAGAAGTTTGAAATATTGTAAGAATTAACAAACTGTGGCACAAAAACATGATGTGACCTCATGTTGTTGGAAAAATGGGGCCAATAAACTTGCTCAGCACAGGGTTGCCACAGACCTTGAAGTTGTGGAAAACACATCTGCAAGCTACAATGAAATGAAACATGATAAAATGCAGGATGGTTGTGTGTGTGTGTATATAAACATCTCACTTTTCTTACCTGTTTGTTCATCAATGGATAAAATTGATTCATCTTTTGGCTATTGTGAATAATTCTGTTATGCACATTATTGTACAAGTATCTGTTCAATTCAAGTCCCTACATTCAGTTCTTTGGATAATACACCTAGGAGGGGAATTGATAGATTATATGTTTAATTTTTTTGAGGAATAACCATAGTATCTTCCACAATGGCCTCATCACTTTATATACCCATCAGCAATGCACAAAGGTTCCAATTTTTCCAGATTTTTCCAATACTTTTTTAAATTTTTTTGATAATGTGTGTGAATTTTTCATTTTCTTTTTAAACTAAGGATTTTAAGTACTAAAATAATTTATGGGAGATATTTAAGAACATTGTCCCCCTAAACATTTCGACACAGTAAATGTACATGCATATATCATTTTCTTTCCATTATTCTAACATGAGTTGGTGGCATTTGTCTTAAATTCATTCTGGTATAAAAATCACACTATGTTGATAGGTTGTCTTCAATAAGGTTAGGTACATTGTACTCCACCTAGCCTCATTTCAAGTATTTAATCATAATTACTTCTGCTAAATAAAAAAAAAGGTAGATGTGTATTTCTATAAACTCTTAATAATGTAATATTTATGAAACCTCCACGGTTCTCCAACAAGAAAAATATTAGCTTAGAAAAACACAGAAAATCTGATGTGATTCAATGTACATAAACTTAATCTACTCTTCTTTTTATTTTCTATTAAATCCTACAGTCAATTCATATCATTGTTATTTTGAGAAAAACATTAAATATCCAACAAATGGTAGTAACCTATGAGATCTGACCTAATATTTATTCTTTCTTTTAAGTAATAAATAGATTAAAGTCAGTATCTAGTGGGGAATTCAATCCTATTCTACTCTTTTAAAAAAGAAATTACAACCTTTGAGCTAGCTACAAAAAGATAAATATTGAATGATCTTAGTACATGTGGAATCAGAAAAGGTTGAATTCACAGAAGTAGACAGTAGATGGTTGTTATCAAGGGCTGGGGAGGGTGGTAGATGGGGCAAGAAAAGATGTTATACAAAGTTTCAGTTAGATAAGAGAAATAAGCTGTAGTGATCTACTGCATAGAAAGGTGACTTTAATACAGAACAATGCACTGCATATTTGAAAACTACTAAAAATAGATTTTAAGTGTTTCTAATCACAAAAACATAACCATGTGAGGTGATGAATTTGTTAATTTTCCTGATTTAATTATTCAACATTGTAAACATAAGAAAATGTCACCTGTACCCTATGTATTTTAATAAATATATACAATTACTTGTCAATTAAGATAAAATTAAAAAATAAAATAACTTAAGCCATAGAAAGAGGATTCTGAAGTTTACAATTACAATGCAGTTTTTAAAAAATCAAATTAAATAACACATAATTATTGCACAAATATCAGCGATCAAAAACTGATAGGCAAAAAGGACACCATTCTGTCTATAAAACAAGTGAACACATTTCATGATTCAGGAGTGAAGCCCTAAGTATTCTTGATAAAAAAGTTATTCGCACAATAAGAGGCTTGGTCACAAATGAACACAATAAAATTAACATATTTTAAACACTGAGGTTACAATTGCCTTAATGACCTAATGCATTCATGAGTTAAAATTTACTTTGCGTCCATTGTGTGTTTGGTACTGGGTTAGGTAGGAGCAGACTCAATCAATTCTTTGGTGTTCTAATTATAATATTATTCAGTTCTTCAAAATAATCATATTTTTATTTAAGAAGTGGCTTATACTTAATAAGATAATTGTAATCTTAAACAAAGTCAAAATTGCAATCAATTTTATATATTTATTGATTTATTTCACAAACACATACTTATATCCCTCTGTACACTAGACCCTGTGCTGCATGTTAGTGAGCAGGGATGATGAATGTGACATGTTTCCATCCCTAAGGTGCTCAGAGACATTCATTATAATTGCTTCTGGATCAGTGCACTAATCCAGGGGATAAATCCCCTTTTTTTCATTTTTGGTTCTTTCTGTCAAGCTTAAGTTAGGGAATTTAAAAAATAAAATCTGTTCCTTAACCTTTAAATTTAAAGACAGAAGTGTTGGGCATATTTTCCATTTACTTCCTGAATTCTTTGCTGTTTAATCCACTCTCAAAAACTTTCTGGCATGATACCAAAATGAACTGAGATCTTCAGCATGCTCCGAATCAGTCTCCAAATAAAGAGATCATTGAGCTTCCAAATGATGTTTAAACTCATTATCCTCCAACAGGGAAGCATTAAGCCATCATCCCCTAGAAACATTATTACCAGCGAACATCTGTAAACATCAGTATGTGGTCAGAGATATTGATGAGATTCATATTTTTTAAATTTAAACATACTCTAAAGATAACGAATAAAATCAATGAAAATTTATCAGTAATGAGACAGAAAAAAAGATCTTATAGCATAAGCCCATTGTGTAGGATATATTATAATAATGTGCCCATAAAACTACAGAATTACTTATAATCATATCAGGATGTGACACTCATCAAAATGTGAAGATAATGAGCATAGTTATAGAAATTGTCAGTCAGCAATGCGTAAGAGTTGTTGCATTGAAATTATGAGCCATCTAAATGCAATAAATTTAAAATCCAGCAATGGGTATAATTGACAAGCTGGTGATAGTTTTCCTGTAGAGATCCTATAGCCTTACGTGAAATTAAAAATAAAGACATATAGATATTCACAGTCAATTTTTCTTCCTGATATCTTTAATATAAACCGGTTATTCTTAGAATAATCAACCTTGAAATATTTCAGAATTTCCTGCATTTTTGAGCTAAGAAAATCAAAATAGTCAGAGTAATTACAAATAGGATGAACGTATTCTGTGGCTCAGTTGAACCAGGATTAAAGAGGAGCTCTGCGCAAATTAAATTGAAAGTGTTAAAGACAATTAGGATAATTAAAGTGTTTGGGTTTTTTTCTTCTTTTTTTTTTTCTAAATTTCAGATTGATATTATTGCATAAAATTAGGTAACATTTCTTGTGTTTGTAAGGTAAAATTTGAGATGTAGTTGTGTCTTTCACCCAGAAAGAGTGCCATATACCCACACATTGCACCTGTTAGGTGGGAACTTAGTGAGTACCTGAGCCCCCTACTCCCTTCTTAATTTAATTGAGATTTTCTCTCAGGTGGGTCTATAGTTATTAATCTACTAATTTTGACTTAGTATTGAGTATATGTGATGCCTTATTTTATATTATTGTGACACTTTACTTAGGAGAAAGTTCTAAAGATTCTTCCAGGTAAATATGAAAGATGTAAAGAATCCATATTTTTATGGCTGGATAGTATTCCATGGTATGCATATGCCACAGTTTATTAATCCATTCATGGGCTAATGAGCATGTGGGTTGTTTCCCCATCTTTTCAATTGTGAATTGAGTTGCTATAAACATTTGAGTACAAATACCCTTATGGTAAAATAATGTTTTTTTCTTTTAGGTAGATATACTTATACCTCATAATGTGATTGCAGCAATAAATGGAAGGTCTACTTTCTGTTCTTTGGGGAGTCTTCATACTTCTTTCCATAAAGGCTGTATTAATTTGCAATCCACCAACAGCACATTAGTGTTCCCCTCTCTCCTCACCCATGCCAGCAATTGGGACCCTGTGATGTGGGGCTATTTTCACTGACATTAGGTGATATCTCAAGATGGTTTTTATTTGCATTTCTCTGATGATTAGAGATACTGAGCATTTTTTCATGTGTTTGTGAGCCATTCATCTGTCTTCATGAGAAAAGATTCTGTTCATGTCTCTTGCCCAATTATTAATGAGGTTGTTTGGTCTTTTCCTGTTGAAGTGCTTGAGTTCTATATAGATTCTGGTCATTGGCCCTTTTCAGATGGGTAATATGTGAATGTCTTCTCCCATTCTGAGATTTTTCTCATTGCTTTGTTGAGTGTGTCCTTAGCTGTGAAGAAACTATTCACCTTAATCGGGTTCCATTTATTTTGTTGCTACTGAGATCATCAACAGGGTTTAGTTCATAAATTCTTTTTGTAGGCTTATAAGATCCAGAATTTTTCCCACACTTTCTTCTAGAGTTTTCATCATTTCATGTTTTTGATTTTAATATTTTACCCTATGAGAGTCAGTTTTTCTAAGTGGTGAGAGATGCAGGTCTAGTTTTAGTCTTTTATTTATAGCCAACCAGTTCTCCTAGCACTGTTTATTGAACAGGGACTCTTTTCCCCAGTGTACATTTTTGTTTGGCTTATCAAATATCAGATGGCAATATGAGGCTATTTTCATTTCTAGGTTCTCTATTCTGTTCCATAGATCTATATCCCTATTTTTGTGCCAGGGCCATGTTCTTTTAATCACTGTCGACTTGTATAAGCTGAACTCTGGTAGCATAATGCTCCAGATTTGTTCTTATTTTGTAGAATTGTTTTGGCTATTTGGGCTTTTTAATGGTTCTTTATGAAACAAAGAACATTTTTTTAAGATCTTCAAAGTATGACATTAGTATTTTAATGGTGATTATGTTAAATCTGTAGCTTTTTTGGATAGTATAATGATTTTAACAATGTAGATTCTTGTCACCCATGAGCATGGTATGTTCTTCAACCTTTTAACTTCCTCTACTATTTCTTTTCTTGGTGTTTCAGCATTTCTCTGTAGAGATCCTTCACATCCTTTGTTAAGTATATTCCAGGGTATTTCATTTTCTTTGTTGCTTCTGTGAAGGGTTAGGTAAAGAAGACTGGGTCCTTCTATGTTGCCCTGGCTGATTTTGAATTGCTGAGATCAGCAGATACTTGATCTTCCCACCTCCACTGGTGAGCCACCATGCCTGGCCCAAAATTTTTAAATATGAACATGTAAAGTATTAAAAAAGAAAAAAAATGATCACAAAGTAGTCATTAATTTTGATGGCAATAAAAAAAATAAATGAAAAGGATCTCTTTCCTCATCTTGAACTTGTGTTACTTTCTTATTAGCAAGTATTAGCAGATAATATAAAAAGTGATCTGATATTATGGAAAGAAGTTCAAAATTATTTTCATATTTAATTATGTAGTTTTGTTAAAGTTTTTGAATATAGAATGTATTGATTATCATATTATTTTACATACATACAATAAGAGGAAATATAGAGTAGAAAGGATATACTAAGGGATCAAGTTGATATAGATTTGTACTCCACCTTTGCTACTTTTTATACCTTTATCTTGGACAAATCACTTACCCTCTCTAAATTTAAATTTTCCCATCTGCTATTATCTGATTTCTATAATTTAAGATTGTTATATATATGGTTATCTCTGATCAAATATTTAGCAGAGAACCCCATACAAAATACCTGAAGTATTACCTATGCTTGTTGATTATTATTAAATCATATTAGTTGCTAGTAAAAGTATTGTCAGGGTATATAGTATAACTAAGTATGCTATGGTATTCAGATACTTCTAAATACAAGTAGCAAATAAAAGTATGTGAGCCTGGAAGGGAAAAAATTAAGCAAGAGATTTTCACTCCTAGAAAATTCAGTATCTTCTATTTGTATTTTACTTTTAACTCTCTTTGTTATAAATACAGAAAAATGTGGCATAAACTACTTGAAGTAATTCTGAACTAGTGTTATCTATTTTAAAATATCAATATCAGTAGTCAGTTGAGTAAAATAAAACTAAATTGAAAGTTAAATCAATATTTTCTCAAAAGAAATAAAAAAACCCTGATTTACCTAGGAAAACTGCTGTTGAAAGGCAGTCACTTAAGATGTTTGTAAATAGATTTCTTTTCTTTTCTTTTCTTTTCTTTTTTTAAATTGTTGGGTATACTGCTCTCACCATGTGCTCATTAAACACTAGTGCAATCCCAAGTAAACAATGGCTTATGAATAGGTTCTTTAATCATCACACACCACAGACTATTATACCAGACAGACAATACCTCAAAGAATCTAGTGAATTATGTTATATTGACTACATCTGTTGAATAGCTCCTTATGTGAATTCACTTCATTCTTTTTCATTCTCTAATGGATATCCTTGTTCTAAAAAAAAAAATCTGAACTTTTACTCCCTTTCTCTCTGCTACTGTCTTAAAGAAGCTAGCCATAAACAATCAGGGCAACAGATGCCGATGAGAATTATGTTGTTTTTCTGAGTCACTCCCCAGGCTTCTTTGGCAAACTCTTAGACTTTCTGCCCTGGAGAATTAACACTGATTTTTTGCTTCTGGCTCCTTATCTTGTCACTCAATGGAAGAAAGCATCCGAAGGTCACCAACAAGCTAAAATTGAAGTCAGATCCATTGAACCTACGGCATGAACCTTTCATTTTGTTCTCTGGCATGGGTCACATCTTATTTGTCCATTGTAAAATTTTGGTATCTATTGACTGAATCCTCATTCAGTATTTTGAATCAATTTCTCAAGGGCTTCCTAGAAAAACAAGCCCCAAAGAACAAAATTTGAGCTGTCAATAATGAATTTATTTGTCTTGTCTTTGCAGGTAGAATCCATTCAAAATGAAGGTATAAAATCTTGGTCAAGAATTTCAATTGTTTAGATCCTATTAAAGAAAATTACAAACTCAACATTCCATTAAGATTAATTATAGTTACCCTATTTAACTAAAATTATAATGTCTATACAAATGGTAATAAATTGACATTACATTTGAAGTTATTTTGCTTCTTTGTACATGATTGATACATAGTGAATGAATGTACACAGACAGAGCTCTCTCCTTAACTATTCTATTGCAAATATACAAGGCACTTTTCAAATCTTAATGGCAAAATTTGATTATCCAAAATTTGAAATGAGAAAGTTGTTCCTTTTAACAAATAGTGGAAAAAATTTTCATTGTAAATACTTAACCTCTGATATTTTACCCTTTCAAAACTTCATTAAGTCCTGGCACAAGAAAGTAACTAGGACATCCAAATCCTCATTTTGACCTGCCAAATTGTTATGAGATTCTGTGGGGATTCTCACTATTATATTAAGTCATCACTGATATTTTCTGAGGAAACACCACTTCTACACATCTTCTGTTGACAGATGGACTCACAACTAGTCTCCTTTCGGACTAGACTGGTTTCCATTCTGGGGGTCCATATCTGTGACACACTGATTGTTAAATATTTTGAATACAGTAGATCCCCTTTGTCCATGGTTTGGCCCTCCATGTCTTCAGTTGCTTGTTGTCAATTATACTAGGAAAAAATTAAATGGAAAATTCCAGAAATAAACAATTCACAAGTTTTAAATTCTGCACTGTTCTTAGTAGTATGATGAAAGCTCACTTGACCTACCTGTGACATGAATCATCCCTTTTTCCAGCACATACATGCTACTTGCTGTGAGTTATTTAAGAGCTGTTTTGATTATCAGATCAAATAAACATAGTATATATAGGTTTTGGTAGCATCCAAAGTTTCGGGCATTCACTGGTAGTCTTAGAATGTATCCCCATGGGTAAGGGGGAACAACTATAATTGGGATTGCTGCACCACTGCAAAACCTGATTCTGTGGTTGTGTGTTGAGACCCAAGAAGCTGAAAACTTAAAAGCACACACACATTGTTTTTTGTTGTTGTTTTTTTTTTTTTTTTTTTTGGTAGTTTCTGGCCGGGGTTGGGTTTGAACCCATCACCTCTGGCATATGGGGCTTGTGCCCTACTCCTTTGAGCCACAGGCACTGTCCCACACCTTGATTCTTTTCTAGATGATCTAGTGAATGCACTTGGAGAGAAAAGCAGGGTCTTGTTAGGAAAAGTATAGGGCTAGGAATCTGTAGGCTTGGTCTCCAGACATATTTTTGCTTTAATAAAATCTCTACATTTAGATCACTTGACCCTCTCTGCATCCCACTTTATCTGGAAAGTGTGAAGGTTTTAAGAGTGCTTAAAGATTTTTAGAGGTCATGGATCCCTCTAATATTCCTTCCACTTTAAAATTATATTTCTATATTGGGTCATTGCTAAGTTACAGAGATACTGTTGGGAAATGAAGTGCTTCTCCCAGGGGGACAAAATGAGAAAGCTTAAAAAGAATCAGAATGAATTGTGAGAAGCCCTGAAGGAGGAGGGAGGGCAGCTCTTCTCAGAGGGCATTGTAAGCTCCTTGGCTCATGAAGCTTTTAATTATTATTTGGTGAGTTTCTACTTCAGTAATTAGTGTCCACCTTAAGCACTTGAAGAACTGGACTCTGTACTTAAGGTGTAATTATTCTAAAGAGGAAAGGACAGATTATCAAAAATAACATTGAATGTAGTACATCAGAACTGGTATCACTGCTGTAGTATATATTGTAGTGTATATTTTAAAGAGGAAAAAACAGATGTAAGAGATTGGGAAATCAGATGATTAGATTGTAAGAATGCTTTTTTTTTTATCTCTTGTCAAAGGAATTGAAAAATAGAATATTCAATTAAATCTATCACTTTTTATCCACCAACGGGTCTGAAATTTAGAATACTACAATCGATATCTGGTGACAAATTGGGAGAAAGGCAAGTGGTATTTCTTGAACCTTGAAACTTTTTTCCTTTATCAGTAAAGTCTGAACAAGAATTCTGTTGCTTTTATTTTATTAGAAACTCCTTGATGCACTTTGTTATTTTATTAATTTATTTAATAATCTGATCTATCATTAACATCATCATCCATCTATTCCCATATGATTATGAGGCACATAGTGCAATGTGGTAATAACAGTGGCAAATGCTAAAAGCACCTGTGGTCACTTCATGATTTAATCAATGCAGAACTTTCAGGAAGGAGAGAGACCTCAGTTTTTCACGATTACTACTGTTAAGTGTCATCATTCATAAAGTGTTTCCAGCAACAACATGATATATGAATTTACCATGAAATATAAAATGTTAAGTATTCAAAACTGTAGAACAAAATGTGGTAGAGACTGAGCACCTACGTAAACTTCTTCAGAAGCCCTGCAAATTGTAAATTCCCTGAAAGTAAGAGGCACAGTCCATGAGCCCTGTTTTAAGAGCCTTTGGTGAGAGCTATCAATCTATGGCACTGGTATGACTTGAGGGGGGATAGAAAGGCATGAGAATCAACACTCGTAAGTGAAGATTTGCCTTCTAGGAAGAGCACTGAGGGTCACACCGAAAGTTGCCTCTTAGCAACCTTCTGTGGGTTTTTCTGTTTGTTTCCTGTTTGCATAGTATATCAGTGTTGAATATTATTGAATGGATTTTGGGGGGTGGGGCATCATTTTTTCTGATCTCACACTAGTAGAATTACCAGTGGTAACTACCCAGGTGTTTCTGGCATCAACCCAAGTTGGACAATACGTGTTACTATTTATGTGGATTTGGCTTAGTATACAGAGTGTCCATAAAGTTCGTGTGCAACTGAAGATAACAAACTAGAATTTAGAATTTTCCAATCTATTTTTAGTGACATAAGGGGGATAATTCATTTATCTTTCATAGCTAAGATTCATTTAGTACTGTTTCAACTGTTTCAAGTTATAGCACAGTTTCTTTAAACACCATTTTGCTCTAAAACTTTTTTTTTTTTTTTTTTCTTCTTTTGGAGAGATATTTTAGGAATTCATAGGCGTTACTAAGCAAACAAAGAAAATACTTACCTGAAGTTTAGCAGTTTCTTCAGCTTCAGTGTTCTTTCTTTTCTTATGGTAATTTCAAATAAAATTTAAACGATTTTACTAAAATAAATGTATGGATATAATCCCATTTTCAATATATTACACATTTTATATGTACAAATGCAAAAAGATGTACCTCAAATAATGTTCACACTTTTTTTTCCCTCGGTAGAGTGCCATGGCAGCACAGCTCACAGCAACCTCCAGCTCTTGGGCCTAGGCGATTCTCTTGCCTCAGCCTCCCGAGTAGCCAGGACTACAGGTGCCTGCCACAACACCTGGCCATTTTTTTGTTGCAGTTTGGCCAAGGCTGGGTTCGAACCCACCACCCTTAGTATATGGGGCCGGTGTCCTACCACTGGCCACAGGCACCACCCATGTTCACACAGTTTTAATAATCTTCTCACTGTAGGTGATTTAAAACCGTTCTGTTCATTCCTTTCTATTGCTTGAATTTTTGTCATAAACATGCATAATTATTTAATAAAAAGCTGTTATTCTTTTTTAAAATGTAGCATAGAGTTACTTTTGTTTTGCTTTCAATATCAACACAAGTAAATTTACCTTAGTATTTTCTTATTTCACAATTAAGTCTACATTGCTATTACTGCTGATTGACATCTTCAGGTATTTCTTACATGTATGCTGGCTTGTTGTTAAGATGATAAACACACTGAGGCTTTCACATCTGTTTTATAGACTATTTCCCCTACCCCTTAGTCTTTAACATTTTGGATATGTGGCATCACAGCTCACAGCAACCTCAAACTCTTGGGCTTAAGTGATTCTCTTGGCTCAGACTCCCAAGAAGCTGGGATTACAGGTGCCCTCCACAACGTCTAGCTAACTATGAACTATTTAAAAATTATTATCAACGAAGCCTCAAAAGCATACTATTTTGCAAATATTCTATCTTCTTATTTTTCACAATCAGCATAAAAGTAACATGTGATCTATTACTTATCACAATGTTGTTTGAAACCTGGGTAGGACTCAAGTCAGATGACCTGAGTCAGCAGCTTTACAATGAAGAATTGGAAAGAAGGGAGGAAATAATAGTGAGGAAAAGAAGCTTGAGTTTTAGACGATCTAAAACCAACAGAAGTCACAAGCAATAAGGAGGGAGGAGGTGTGGGTCAGCAGGACAAGATGTATATTCTGACATGGTGGCTGGATCTCCCGGCCTCCCTATTCCGTTTTTCTGTTTAATCTACTTGTTTTCTGATACCAGTATTTTAATGATAATAATTATTTATTTTGTTATATTTTCTGTTTATGAATAGAATTTTACTTTTGTACTTTACCTAAGAGCAGAAAAGAATTTCTGGAACTTGCCTGTTAGTCTTGAGAGATATAAGAAGATCAGTTTTTTATTACTATAAATAAATGGCAGTGGAAAGCACATGTCAGGCCTCAAAATGCAAGAGGACATGATGAACTGGAAGTAGACCCAGGCCCAAGTTCATGGAAGAATAGAATCAATTGCTCACATCTGAGTTTACTTTTCAGTTTTTATTCCTTTGCTTTTAATAGAACACTCCTCTAAGGTTGTTCTATTACAGAAAAGGTCTTCAGTGATGCCAATGCATGAATCACGTACATACACTTTTCTGCTTTTGACCAAAATTACTTCTTTGGGGACCTGAGGCAGTTGGAAAATTCCTCCATAGATGCTGAAGCATCTTAACTCATCTACTTCCATTTTCACCATTTATTTTTAATCTTCTTTGCTTGTATTTTCTAGCCTTCACCATCACTTGTCTAAATTCATTCTTTTTTAGAATACATACATCTTAACATTTTATATGTTTTCTCCGGAATCGTGTCTTCTATCCACGCAGCTTCAAACATCCCCCATTTATTTACTGATGAATTGTTTCTTATTTCTCTCTTTGGGTTTATAACTAGCTATTCAACTTTTGATTTGGTATCTGTGCAGTCCATGTTACTTCATACTGGATAAATCCAACCCAAGCATTTATCACCTAACTAGCAGGCAAGGAGTAAGCCTGCTATCTCCCTTTGCTAAATGTTCCACATTCCAACAGCCATTAATCCTGTGAATGCTCTGACTTACCATCCCTAATATCTGATCTCTCACCTAAAAACAATGCCACACTCTTAGTTTGCTGTCACACCATCTCTCACCATGATAAGGCAGTAGACTCCTGCCTGGTCTCTCACCTTCCAGGCTTCTGTCCCAGGCTCCACTCAGGCTTCTAAAATGCAAACCTGATCCATTTTGTTCTCTCTTGTTTTCTTTCCTTTATCCTGAATTAAGTCTGTGTCATGACATGTGGAGCTCCTTATTATTTGGCTCTATCTTATCTCACCAGCCTTTCTCCACTGTGCCTCACCTTTCAGTTCATACTTCCATCACCCTGAATCCCTCAGTTTTCTAAACATAACACTCTCTTGTGTCTTTATGTCATGGCTCTTTCTATGATCTTTACCTAGAACACCTTCCTCTGAATATGAACATCTGCTTTTTTTTTCTTCCTAGCACTGTGTTAAAATATTGCCTTTTCTAAAGAGTTCCTGACCTCCTCTTTCTCAGGAGGAAATATTGCCAGCATGTGCTCCCATGCTGTGCTTTAACATTACTTCCATCAAACCATTTACATTGTGTTTTACCTGTTTGTTCACTTGTCTGATCTCTTCCCTAAATTATAGTTACCTTGCACTCAGAAATTATGTTTCTGTGGCAGATTTCTACATACTCATATGTAGGAAATAGTTAAAATATATTTCTAGAATGAATGAATAAATGTAAAGAGAATAAGTGACAAAAAGAATTTTTTTTATTAGATGCTGTATGGTAATGTGCGGAAGAACCAGGCTTACAAATCTTGCCAGACATTTAATAATTGTGCAAACTAATATTACAATCCTTTCTAATAATTCATTCCATAACTATACAATGAGAATAATGACACAGACTTCTGAGCATTTCTAGGAGTATAAAATGCGATAGATGTGTGAAAATGCCATAGATGGGTGAAAATGCCTGGAGCACAGTAGGGGCTCAAAAAGCATTGAGTCTTTTTTCTCAGGGTTACACAGTTTTCTCTGTAGAGATGCTTCATGTGCTTTGTTAGATAAGTTCCCAGGTATTTTATTTTCTTTGAAACTATTGTGAAGGGGATTATGTCTTTGATTTGATTCTCAGCTTGGCTGTTATTGGGGGATATGAAGGCTACTGACTTGTGGACACTGATTTTGTATCCTGAGCCTTTACAATATTCCTTACTCACTTCCAGGAGCCTTGTGGGTGAGTCCCTGGGGGTTTCTAAGTATAAGATCATATCATCAGCAAAGAGCAAGAATTAGACCTTTTCTGCCCCTATTGGAATATCCTTCATATCCTTCTTTTGCTTGATTTCATTGGCTAAAACTTCCAACACCAATTTTAAGTAGAAATGCTTTCAGTTTTACTCCATTCAGTATGATATTAGTCTGGGAAAAGAAATAGCAGAATATGTTAACAAATGGAAGAACATAACCATGCTGGTGGCTGAGGAGAATGAACAACACGGTTAAAATGTCCATACTACCAAAATCAATGTAGAAATTTAATGCAATACCCATTAAAGCACCAACATCATACTTTAACAATTTTGAAAAAAATACTGCATTTCATATGGAACCAGAAAAACTCTGAATAGCCGATGCAATTCTAAGAAATAAAAACAAATCTTGAGGCACATGTTACTACACTTCATGTTATACTACTACAAGTCTAGAGCAATCAAAACAGCATGGTACTGGCACAAAAATAGAGACGTGGATCCAGAACATTTGTGGAGTAGCCTCTCTGTTACTGATGCTGTTTATATTTAGGCTAAGGATAAAACATAAATAAAATATGACTTAATGAAAACAATTGCCTGGGGTAGCTCCCTGTAAGTGTGAGATCTGTTTAGAGTAGACATATTTAAGTTCAAAATTTCTCTTATTCTTTCAGGCCACATTAAAACAAAATCATGTTATCTGAAATACAAATTAATTAACACATCCTTTTTAATAAAAAGGAAATGTCAAGATTGGCTCAGTTAATTAGTAATTCATTTTTCTTAACTATCACTTTTCATCTACAATTATTGGGAAAGCTTTTGATTGTGGTAGTTGTCATTTTTCTTTTTATAAGCTGTAAAACACGTACTAGAATGCATCTTTGATGAGAGTATTGTCACCTACTAATGTAATGGTACATTCAATTTTTTTTCCAACAAAATGGTAAAAAATAAAGTCTTTGATAAAAATTATTCTTTGATGTTATAAAAGTGATCAGATTTCTAGTCCGGTGACTGCAGTGTTGAAAAGAATTCATTAATCACAGTGGAGTAATTATCTTTGGCAGTCATCTTTCTCTGAGTTTTGAAGAGCCAGTCCAAAAGGTGAATCTTTTTATAGAATTAAGAGGAATAGAATACCTGTTATGTTCAGTAGAGAAAAAAAAAATTAAGCACAGAAAGCAGTATTTGAAAGGCAGTATGTAGTGAAATAAACATAGTCCTATAATTATGTAAGGACTACAAATGTTTAATCTCAAATCCTCTACACAATTGACACTGACCTTTTCACATGAACAAGTTACAGGGTAATGCACAATAGATTATGTGTTGAGGAACATCAAGATCTCCTAGACTTATCCATACTTTGCTTCACTCAACTCCCTGAGTGTGCCTCCTAAACTAAGTCAATGGGAGGCTTCCTAGTCTTCCTTTGTCTGGAGTCAGGTTCAAATATTTTTCTATATTTTCTTTGATTTATGCACACTTACATAGAGAAGGTAAAAGACTGGTCAGGTGTGTGATGGTGACCTATGCCAAACTCTGTGCCTGGAAAGCAGATTGGATTTGAAAAGTTCTGTTCAAGAAATGGAATCTAATTGAAAGTAATATGGAAAATATACTGAAAGCTGATACTGTGAATTGCATGAATATATTCTTGCTCAAATATACTCAGCTTAATAACTGACAGCATAAACTATGATTGATGAAAATTAATAGCCTGTTTTTGTAATGCTTTGAATATATGTGTTAATTTCTGAAATCCACATAAGAGCTCTTCCTGTTAAGACAACGAACCTAACTTAACCCTGATTCTAAATCGACGCCTAACAAAGGGATGTTTCTCAATATGATTCTGGTGTGAATCACTTTCTTGGTTCTAGCCTTAAACACTTTTCTCAGCTCCAGACTTTGGTTCCAACATCTACTAATTGTTCTAAAGTTTTTCAATTAAAAATGTTTGTTACTGACCTTCTCGTCTCCCTAAAGCAAATTATCAGACTGCATTATCTTTAAATTAATGGCACCATTCTCTGTATCATCTTTCCAGCTAAAAATCTCATAGTTGTCCTTATTCCTCCTTCCCCCTAGCTCTCCACACCCATTCTGTTGACAACTCATGTCAGCATCTCTGAAATGCCTCCAGGATCATTTTCTCTTTTTCATTTTCATGGCCAGTTTGACAGGTCTTGTTCTCACCTTCTCTGACCTTGGTTATTGCTATGGCCTTTTAACTGGTGTCTTTGCTCTATTCTCACTCATTCTAATTCTTCCTGTAACTGTCACCAACATAATAGTGGCTGATTCTTCTTGCTTAAAATAGCTACTTATTTCTCAATGAATTATAGTGTATTCTCACAAAAGCATATACATTATCTTATAATATAATTGCACCAATGTTTTTGCCTAAGATCATATTCTGTGCTTTTTACTTCTCTTGTCCAGCTCAACCTTATCCTCTTTATCTCTGCCCAAGATTTCCTTCTATCAATACTTTTTTACACTTTTATATATACCTTTATCTACCTGACAGTCATTTTCCAAGACTCAGTTCTAATATCCCAACCCTACCACACATTTACTACAATTCCTAACAAAAATGTAAACACTCATCACTGTAAACTTTATGAGCACTTTGAGAAAATATTTGCCACATCATTTAATACTGAGATTGTTTCCCAAGTGGCTGATTTCCAGAATCACTTTAGGAAGTTTTGAACAATAGAGTTTCACATCCTGGATACAACTATAAATTTAAGTTATTATTCTGGAAATGAAGTCTCAGAAGTACTCTAACTCCTTGAGAGGAATGGATATACTTAGCCATCTCTCTTTTCTTAATCTCTAGCATGGTGCCTTGGACAAAAAGGACATTGATGGGTGTTTCCAAATAAAAGATAAATCACAGTAATCATTTAGTCTTTAATTTAAATCTACAGTTCACTCTGCCCTAATCTCCAACCCAAATCTGAAGCTAGCTTGGACTCTTATGTACTGGAACTGAAAAGGGGTAAATGTAATTATTCTGGCTCAAAGACCTCTTTTGCAGAGTGATTTGAGCAAGGGCGTTAAAGATGGATAAAGGGCAGCGCCTGTGGCTCAAAGGAGTAGGGTGCCAGCCCAATATATCAGAAGTGGTGGGTTCAAAGCTGGCCCCGACCAAAAACTGCAAAAGCAAAAATAAAATAAAGGGAATTTTAACTCAATATATTAAAAAAACAAAAAGAATGGATAGAGCTGGATTCAAACCTGACTTTATGATTTTCTAGCTATGTGATCTTGGGTACAATACCTAATCAGACTGAGCCTCAGTTTCTTCACATGTAATATGGTAATGAAATTAAATGCCACAGAAAGTGGGAAGAATTGGAAGGAGATGGTGAGGGTAAAGCACAGAACAGAGTTGACTTATGTGTATTAAATGGTCATTCCTCCATAATAAATCCTTGGTGACCTTCACTACTTCATGAGTCAATGTCTCATAATATTCCAAATACATGCCTTCTTCTAATGTATAACACACAAAATGGAAAATATTCCAAATGTGCACCTTCTTCTAGTACATAATACATACAATCTTCAACTATAGGCATAGAATTTTGCTCAGCATCTTGAAATACTTACATAATTTCCATTCCATATATCGCTTAAGAGAGAAATGTTAAATGCAGAATAAGAACTCTTTATGGTTAACAATCCTGTGTTAGCTTAGAAATGAAGACAGATTTAGGAAATATTCTATAAAATTCTGGAGCAATTCTTCAGACATCCATCCTTTCTACTTGGCCATTGGAACATTCACTGAGCATCTACAGGAAAGAAAAGCACACTTATACTAACATGTGGTGTAAAGATATCTCTAGCTGACTGATTAAGTAAGAACATTTGTGTGTGGTAGAATGACGCTGTGGTGTTCATATCTACTGATCGCTTTCTCTTAATATTGATACATATGAAAAATAATAATTCCAGGGAAGGTCCTGCCTCTTAGGATATCCCATTGTTAAACATATTCAGAAGTTCTCAATTGATAATTAATTATTCCACTTTAATTTGGCATAGAAAACCTATAATTTTGGCTACAATAGTTGGAGACAGTGTTTCACATGCTATCTTTGTTTAGACTTTACATGTATGCCTGTGTGCAATAAATCAGGCTCAAAAGTGTTTATCCTGTCACATTTCATCATGTCACACTAATAAAATTTGACATGCTCAGGGATGTGGTGATGAATAACCATATGTGATGACATCTTGGGGATGCTTAAAAATGATGCTCTGTGGTGGGTTCTATGCCTTCTGTGTACTTCCAACTTCTCGAAGTAACCTGACAAAATAAAATTTTTCAGCCATGAAAAGATCAATTTAGTCCTTTAGCACCAAGATCTCTAAAATAAATTTGATACTTAAGTCTATCAGTAACCATTGAACAACATATGATTCTAAAATAGAATATACTCAATATTTCAGAAAAGGTATATGGTATTTTATGTGAATGAACAGACAAGGGCTGTGAGATGCTGATCAAGACAGGAAGAACAAAGACATTTTTCAGAGTTATTTATACTTTAAAATAACTGAAAAATTGGGACCAGAATGTTCCCAACACAAATGATAAATACTTGAGGTGATGGATACCCCAGTCACCCTGATTTTATTATTCCACATTTTATGCCTATACCAAAACTATAAATGGCATACATGTATACAACTATTATGCAAATTAAAAATAAAATAATGTATTTGGGTTAAGTTGTTGTTGGCTTCTAGATTATTCTGTCTCCTTAAATAGTAATTATTTAGTTGTAACTACTAAACTAGCTTCTTAACTAAATTCCTCTTCCTGCTAAGTATGAATAGATCATCTAGTCTTTGCCATCATTCTGTGTCATTATCTCCACTTATTAGTTAAATAAACTGAGTCTGAGAAAGTGGATTTCATAAGGCAAAAGTCACATAGCTAGTACGTAGCAATATAAAACTAAATTCGGATATATTGTATTATGTTCAAACACTGTAATTTCCAGATTTTGCCACTGTTTTGTCCCCTTAGAGCTGAGCATTTTGCCAGGACATTGTATCTTTGTAGCACTCTAACCACCTTGCCTGGAGAGACTGCCTCCTGGTTAGGATTTATTTACCAGGAGATGAAGGGCCAGACACTTGTGACTGACAGCCAGCACTGACACCAGCAAGTATGCAGAAAAACCCCTGTAGCCTGTGAAGGCACATTGGGCGATTCTGCTCTGATAAGTAAGTAGCACATTAAGAAATGCTGAAATCAATTAGAAATCCCAGCCTGATACATCTAGAGAGTCTTGTTGGCATTCTTCTTGAACCTATATATAGTAAATTGCTTGCAAAGCTTTGAAACTGAAGCCCACAAAATATTTCCAACATGATGTGATGTCAATAGTCTAAATTTCATCTTAAAAATGATTTCCCCATTGGAGTAAACCAATGAGCATAATAACTAATATAAAGTGTTCATAATTTTACTAGTGTTTAACTTGGAAGTTATATAAGTAGAATTAAAATTCCTGAAGAAAATAAATTATAAAAAATTGTTTTTGTTAAAAAATATTATTTTCTAAATGACTTTTTTTGGAAAGAATTACTGCCTTTTGAAGAATTGGTAAAATATCTGCATTTTTGGATAAAAAATTAGCATATAGATTTCTATTTGAAGGGATATTATCAATACATTTATTAATATATCTGTGTTTTTTGTGTCTCTTCTGATGTAGTAGATACAATACTGTAATGATTTATAAATAGTTAACTTTTGTACCAATACGAGAGAATTTTATGCATATTAATTACATGCAATATAATTTCCCATAAATAGAACATTGATGATGATCTATGGATAAAATGATGTATAAGACAAACATATTTAGGATTTGTCACATGAGGCATTATTTTTGAAATGTCCATTTATCTGGAATCAGCTTAGTATCTATGTACTTTAGTCTGTAGCATATGGACAACATAGCTATTTGGGGGAAAAGAGAAGTTTTACTGAATGTGAATAGAATTTACTATAACTGGTCACCATTTTGTTACAAGAAATATACATTTCTCTAGCTCACTTTCTTCTACTTCCTTCAAAAATTCAATGAGTCAATGAATTCAGAAGATGTAGCGTAATTTCATATTATGAACATACAAGACTTTAAACCATTGGAATTGGTATTACAATAAAGATATCATCTAACCCTACAATTTTTCAAATGCATTTTAGTTGTGAGACCAAAGAAAAACTCCTAAATAGCTTTTGGGCCAAAAATAAATTCCAGGAAAAATATGGTGGAATTGTTCATTCATTGACCTATAAGGTATGCAAATAAAATTTTCCACTAGTTTGGAAAAAAAATTTGAATTCTTTCCTTTTTTTTTCTTTTATTCAATCATAACTGTATTTATGATGTACAATGTATTGATTTGATATACAATGTGAAATACTTCCATGCAACTGATTAACACAGCCATCATCTCGCTTACTTATTTTTTGTGGTAAGACATTTATACCCTATTCTTAATAGTTTTGAAATGCACCATTGCATTATGTACATTATGTGAGGTCCCACCAAATACCTCCCTCCTCCTGGCCTCTTCTCTCCCCTTCCATTTCTCTCCTCTTCCCTTCTACTTCCTGGACTATAGTTATGTTTTGCCATTCATATGACTGTGTAGGTGATTATATAATGATTTTATAATAGTATTGAGTACATTGGATACTTTTTCCCCCCATTCTTGAGATACTTTACTGAGAAGAAAAAGTTCCAGCTCCCTCCAGGTAAACATAAAAAATGTGAAGTCTCCATCTTTTTATGGCTACATAGTATTCTATGATGTACATATACCACAATTTGTTTATCCATTCATGGGTCGATGGGCAGTTGGGCTGTTTCCATGACTTGGCAATTATCAACTATATGAAATATCCCAACAAAAAAAAGTCCAGGACCAGATGGCTTCACATCAGAATTCTACCAAACCTTTAAAGTGAAACTAGTATGTATATTACATAAGCTTTTCCAAAACATAGAATAAGAAGGAAAATTTTCCAACACATTCTATGAAACAAATATCACCCTGATCCCCAAACCAGCAAAGGACCCAACAAGGAAAGAAAACTACAGACCAGTATCATTAATGAATATCAATGCAAAAATATTCAATAAGATCCCAGCAAATAGAATTCAATAACACATCATAAAATTATAGACCATGATCAAGTTGATTTTATTCCAGGGTCTCAAGGTTAGTTCAACATACGTAAATCTATAAATATAATAATCATGTAAATAAAATAAAGCACAAAGACCATATGATTCTCTCAATTGATGCAGAAAAAGCTTTGGTAGTATCTAATATCCTTTCATGATCAGAACACTTAAGAGAATAGGCTTAGAAGGGTCATTTCTTAAACCAAGAGAGACATCTACAGCAAACCCACCTCCAATATCATATTGAATTGAGTAAAATTGAAAACATTTCCACTCAAATCTGGAACTAGGAAAGGATGCCCACTGTCTCCACAGCTATTAAACATAGTAATGGAAGTCCTAGCCATCACAATCAGGCAAGAGAAGGTAATCAAAGGTATCCAGATGGGTTCAGGGGAGATCAATCTCTCACTCTTCATGGATGATATGATCCTATACTTGGAAAACCCCAGGACAAAATTCTTAGAAGTTATCAAGGAATACAGAAGTGTCTCAGGATACAAAATCAATACTTTGAAATCAGTAGCTTTTATATATACCAACAATAGTCAAGCTCAAAATATAGTCAAGGGCTCTATCCCCTTACAGTAGTGCTAAAGAAGATGAAATATCTGGGAATTTACCTAACAAAGGATGTGAAAGATCTCTATAAAGAGAATTATGGAACTCTGAGAAAAGAAATAGCTAAGATTTTAACAAATGGAAAAATATACCATGCTCATGGCTGGGAATAATCAACATTGTTAAAATGGCCATTCTACCACCTTTAAAGTGAAAGTGCAGCTGCCTTCAGAGGCCACTAGTGGCTTGAAGAACTTTTACAGTTGGAGCCAGAGACAAGAGGAGATAAGTGGTCTTCAACTTGAAAGCTTTTTTTTTTTTTTTTTTTTTTTTAGTGAATGTAACATCTACATCAGAAAACTCTGGATTTTTCTTTTAGTTTCTACCTTTTTGGAGGGGCTGGGAGACATGGGAAAGGAAAGGGCTTAATGCATTGATTTGCTTTTGCCAAGACAGAAGGTGTCAACCAATTAGGCAAATGCAGTGACTTATATGTTTATGTGAAAGATGAGAAAAGATTTAACGCTAGTGCTTCCATTTCTGGAAGGTATTAGTCCTCTCCTTCTTCCCTTTCTTATGTGTTTTATTTCCATCATTTCTGGGCTATTTGGTATAAATCCAGTCAAAAAGAAGTTACAACGGAAACAGTAGTAACAATAATGATATTTTATGAATAATTTATGCATTATCTATGATTACCTAGAGTTTTGGTAGAAAGGAGAGCAGTGGGTTGAAACTATGACCAACTGTTTCAGAAACCTTGTCCACCCAGACCTTTAACTGAAAAGAAAGAAGTTAATTCTATACTATAATATAGAATTCTATATTACTATACTATAATATAGAATTCTATATTATAGTATAGTATAGTATAAAATATTCTTTAAAAAATAGAACTATTTTTTCTTCAATTTCTTCCTTTCTTTTTTATATAATCTCCTTCTTGTTTCCCATTTTCTGTTCTTGTTTCTTTCCTTTCTTCTGCTTTTTCTTTCTCCACTTCTATCTAGAGGGGTTGGCAAATGTTAGCTGAGGAATAAACATTTTTGCATTTCCTTAGTTGGAGAGGACTTTTTTTTTTTTTTTAACAAGTAGTCTAGTATCTGCCAAATAATGCTTCCTTATTGACAATACTGATTTGGTGATCAAGTGTGTAATGGTTCTATTGCACATTATGCTATAGAAGAGTCTCATAAGCATACAAATGACTCTTAGAATGATTATAATAAAGAAACCTAAGCAAAAATAACACTTTTTGCCTATTATATCATGTGCAACTGTGTTCCCAGAACAGCAATTTGAGGAACATTGAACTGAGTCAGTTGGAGATGTTTGTAAGTAGTTACATGATCTCACAAGCACACTATTTCTTTTTATTTTAGAGAAAGCTATCAGAAAAATTGGAAAAAAATATGAATTAATAAACTTGCATGAATCAGCTATTTTGTAAAGCAAGCAACATGCAGGGGTGGCGAACAAGTTCGACACAAAGAGCCAAAATTTTAAACTGTGAGAGTCAGAGAGCCACACCATGCAGTGACCTGCCAAAACAGACAAACACTCACACAAAAGCATATAATTTTAACAATAATATATTAAA
>CAUYPK010093635.1:0-78112 GCA_963574355.1 Loris lydekkerianus | reverse complement strand
AACTTCCCGAGCCTGACTAGAAGCAGATCCATCGAGCTACTTCCGCGTAGCAACGACTCAGCAAGGCCCGGCCTGAAACTGCCTCTACCTAGATACAGCCAATGTGGTACCATGCCACTGGCCCGACCCTGTCACTCACCTATTCCCCCGCATTCTTTCCCTGAACCTTCTCCACAATAAAAAAATAAATAAATTCAAAAAAAAAAAAAAAAAAGAAAAAAAAAAGAATACCAAACGTTGACATAGACGTGGAGCAATCAAAAATCATAAACTGGCTTGATGCCTACAGCGGTTACAGTGCCAGCCACATAAACTGAGGGTGGTGTGTTCGAACCTGGCCCAGGCCAATTAAACAATTGCAACACCACCACCAAAATAGCCGGGTGTTGTGGCAGGTGCCTGTAGTCCCAGCTACTTGAGAGGCTGAGGCAAGAGAATCACTTAAGCCCAGGATTTTGAGGTTGCTGTGAGCTATGACGCCACAGCTCTATTGAGGGTGACATAGTGAGACTGTGTCTCCAAAAAAAAAAAAAAAAAAATCATGAACTACTGGGATACTGAGAAAACAAAATGACATTATCTTTCCTTTTTTTTGAGACACAGTCTCAGGTTGTCGCCTTCAGTAGAGTGGCGTGGTGTCATAGTGCACAGCAACCTCAAACTCTTGGGCTCAAGCAATTCTCTTGCCTCAGCCTCCCAAGCAGCTGGGAATACAGGCACCCATCACAACACCCACCTATTTTTCTGTTGCAAATGTCATTGTTGCTTTTAGCTGTCCCGGGCTGGATTCGAACCCGTCAGCCTTGGTGTATGTGGCCGGCGCCCTACCCACTGAGCTATGGGCACTGCCTATCTTTCCTTATTTTCAAGCTAAACATACACTTTACCCTTATTATCCAACAACTACACTCCTAGATTGTAATGTAGTCACTCAAAAAAGAAAAAATTTTATAACAATAAAAGTGAATAGGGCAGCGCCTGTGACTCAGTAAGTAGGGCACCAGCCCCAAATACCAA
Source organism: Loris lydekkerianus (assembly GCA_963574355.1). NCBI lineage: Eukaryota > Metazoa > Chordata > Mammalia > Primates > Lorisidae > Loris > Loris lydekkerianus. Next base: position 77,095 of record CAUYPK010093635.1, on the reverse strand, counting down.
GGGTGGTGGGTTCAAACCCAGCCCCAGCCAAACTGCAACAAAAAAATAGCCGGGTGCTGTGGCGGGTGCCTGTAGTCCCAGCTACTCGGGAGGCTGAGGCAAGAGGAGTTGGAGGTTGCTGTGAACTGTAATGCCATGGCACTCTACCGAGGGTGATAAAATGAGACTCTGTCTCTAAAATAAAAAATAAAAATAAAAAATAAAACACAAAACAATAAAACTACAACAACTTGAATATCAGATAAAAAATAAAAGTTAGTGTTTATATAGTACAAATTCACTTACATGAAGTTCAAAACCAAGCAAAGCTAATCATGAATTACTTACAGAAAAAACTTATTATTTATTTATTTATTTTTAAAGCAGAGTCTCACTCTGTCACCCTGGGTAGAGTGCCCTGGTATCACAGCTCATAACAACCTCAAACTCTTGGGCTTAAACAATCTTCTTGCCTCAGTTTCCTAAGTAGCTGGGACTACAGGTACCTGGCTAGTTTTCCTATTTGTTTGTTTGTTTTTGTAGGAGAGATAGATTCTTGCTCTGGCTAGTCTTGAGCTCCTAAAGTCAGGCAATCCACCTGCTTTGGCCTCCCAGAGTGCTAGGATTACAAGCCTAAACCACTGCACCTGGCTAGAACTTGATGAATATTTGAAGAAAAGCAAGGTGGCCCAGTGCGGTGACTCACGCCTATAATCCTAGCGCTCTGGGAGGCTGAGATAGGTGGATTGTCTGACTTCAGGAGTTCAAGACCAGCCTGAGCAAAAGCCATACCCTCCCTCCGCTAAAAATAAAACTAGCTGGATGTAGTGGCAGGCTCCTGTAATCCCACCTACACAGGAGGCTGGGGCAAGAGGATCACCTGAGTTCAAATAAGCCTTTGAGGTTGCTTGAACCATGATGCCATAGCACTCTACCCAGGGTGACAGAGTGCAACTGTCTCAAAAAGACAGGGTTGGGCACGGTGGCTCACACTTGTAATCTAGCACTCTGGGAAGCCAAGGCAGTGGATCACTTGAGCTCAAGAGTTCAAGACCAGCCAGAGCAAGAACAAGAAAGAGATACCCTGAGCTTGGCTATCTCTAAAAAATAGCCAAGCACAGTGGCAGGCATCTGTAGTCCCAGCTACTTGGAAGGCTGAGGCAAGAAGATGGCTTAAACTTAAGAGTTTGAGGTTGCTGTCAGCTATGACACCTCAGCACTCCCAAGGGTGACAAAGTGAGACTCTGTCTGGAAAAAAAACAGAAATGAAAAGCAAGAAAAAAAGAACTATTCAGGATAGCAAGTTTCTCTTGGGAGGTAAAAGTGGAACTAACATTGATAAGGAACACACAAGATGCCTTCCTAATATAGATAATACTCTGGTTCTTAAGTAAGATGGTGGATTCATGAGTGTTAATTACTACACAACAAATTCACTCGTATCTTACATAAAATATATTCTTTCATGGTATGTAATATGAACAATACGTATATTTCATAATAAAATATTTAAGAAATCAATAATGAAAATCTATTCAGAGATGAAATGATATGTTATCCAGAATGTGCTCTAAAATAATCTGGCAGAAGGAGGAGTACAGACAAAATAAAATTGGCTATGGCTGAATAACTGCTCAAGGTGGGTGATGAAAACACCGTGGGATTTATTATACTCTTACAGTTTTGTCTTTTCTTCAAATTTTCCATATTAAAGTGTAAAAGCAGGTTGGGCACTGTGCCTCACACCTGTAAACCTCGGACTCTGTAAGGCAAGGCAAAGCAAAGCAAGGAGACTGCCTGAGCTTAGGAATTCGAGACTAGCCTGAATAAGAGTGAGACTCTATCTCTATTAAAAATAGAAAAACTAGCTGGGTGTTGTGGTGGTGCCTACAGTCCCAGCTACTCGAGAGGCTAAAGCAAGAGGATAGCATGAGTTCAAACAAGAGTTTGAGGTTGCTGTGAACTATGATGCCACAGCACTTCACCCAGAGCAATAGAGAGACTCCATATCAAAAAATAAAACATTAAAAAAAAGTAAAATAAAAGACCTACATTGAACTAATCAAAATATCACAACAATCTCACTTTCTCATTTTAATTCAAGGACCCGGGCAGTGCCTGTGGCTCAGTGAGTAGGGTGCCGGCCCCATATACTGAGGGTGGCAGGTTCAAACCCAGCCCCAGCCAAACTGCAACAAAATAATAGCCAGGCGTTGTGGCGGGTGCCTATAGTTCCAGCTACTTGGGAGGCTGAGGCAAGAATGCCTAAGTCCAGGAGTTGGAGGTTGCTGTGGGCAGTGGCGCCACAGCACTCTACCGAGGGCGATAAAGTGAGACTCTGTCTCTAAAAAAAAAAGGCATTCTCAATTCAAGGATCCTAATACATGTAACTATCCTTTCTGTCTACAATCCTCACAAACCACAGTTAATATATCATTCTCCCTTTTGCCATCTATTCATATCATAAATGACAAGTACATCAGGCAAAGCTAACTAAAAAACTCAATCAGAAATGTCCAAAAATTTAGCTCAGGTTGAAAAATAACGAATAGAAAGAAACACACGTCGATGCATCTCCCGGTAAAGAATAGTCAGTGCCTGCAGTGAGTTGTCATCTGTGGGCTCAAGGGCTGCCACCTCCTGTGCCAAGGAGAAGGCTTCTTCTTGCTTTCCAGTTCTCTGGAGACCAATCGCCTTTAAGACCTGATAGAAAGAAAAGAAATATCAGTTTCTAAAAGGACAGAAAGCCAAGACTCACTCCTGTAGTCCTACTACTCTGGGAGGCCGAGGTGGGTAAATTGCCTAAGCTCAGGAGTTTGAGACCAGCCTAAGCAAGACTGAGACCCCGTCTCTAAAAATAGCCAAGTGTTGTGGCAGGAGCCTACAGTCCCAGCTACACAGAACGCTGAGGCAAAAGAATCACTTGAGCCCAAGAGTCTGAGGTTCCTGTGAGCTGTGATGCCACAGCACTCTACTGAGGGTGACAAAGTGAGACTGTTTCAAAAAAAAAAAAGAAGAAGAAGAAGAAAACTGGGTGAAGTAGCTCACACCTCATATGTAATCCTACCACTCGGGGAGGTGGAGGAGGGAAGATTGCTTGAGCTCAGGAGGAGTTCAAGACTAACCTGAGCAACAGTGCCTCCTCACTCAGGAGAATGACATAGGAGGATAGCTTGAACCTAGGACTCTGTTTGCTGTGAGCTAAGCTGGCACCACAAGCACTCTAGTCTGGATGACAGAGAATCTGTCTCAAAAAATAACATACCAGGACAGAAAAAGAAATATGAATCAAAGAAAGCCAATCTGAAAGCACAAATTATAAGGTACACCTAGGTTGTTAATAAACCAAACCTATTTTTACAGAAAATATAAGCAAATCAAAAGTTTTTCCTATTTCTTTTTTTTTAAGAGACAAGAGTCTCACTTTGTCGCCCTTAGTAGAGTGCTGTGGCATCACAGCTCACAGCAACCTCCAGCTCCTGGGCTTAGGCGATTCACTTGCCTCAGCCTCCTGAGTACTTGGGATTACAGGCGCCTGACACAATGCCCAGCTAATTTTTTTGTTGTTGCAGTTTGGCAAGAGCCAGGTTAGAACCTGTAACCCTCAGTATATGGGGCCAGCACCCTCTTCACTAAGCCATAGGCACTGCCCAGTGTTTCCTATTTCAATCATATTAAGAACACACAATATTGCTTACAAGAACCGCGTGAAAATTAAATAATGAGATACATAGGCTTGGTACCTGTAGCTCAGCAGCTAGGACACTAGCCACATACTCTGGAGCTGGAAGGTTCGAATCCAGCCTGGGCCTGCCACACAACGACAACTCTATCCAAAAAATAGCCAGGCATGGTGGCAGGAGCCTGTAATCCCATCTACTTGGGAGGCTGAGGCAAGAGAATCACTTAAGTCCAAGAGCTTTAGGTTGCTGTGAGCTGTGATGTCACTGCACTCTACCCAGGGCAACATAGTGAGACTATGTTTCAAAAACAATAAAATTAGATAAATAATATCCAAAGAAATAAACATCTTTTTTTTTTTTTTTTTTTTTTTTGGAGGTTTTGGCCGGGGCTGGGTTTGAACCTGCTGCCTCTGCTATATGGGGCCAGCACCCTACTCCTTTGAGCCACAGACACTGCCCATAAACATCTTTTTTTTTTTTTTGTACAGAGTCTCACTTTATTGCAGCTCACAGCAACCTCCAGCAACAGCTCTGTCACACAGTTCACAGCAACCTCCAGCTCTTGGGCTTAGGCGATTCTCATGCATCAGCCTCTCAAATAGCTGGGATTATATGCACCCACCACACACCCAGCTATTTTTTTGTTGCAGTTTGGCCAGGACAGGGTTTGAATCCGCCCCCCCCCCCCTTGGTGTATGGGGCTGGCGCCCTGCCCACTGAGCCACAGGTGCTGCCCTCCCCCCCCCTTTTTTTTTGAAACAGAGCCTGAAGCTGTCACCCTAAGTAGAGTGCCATGGTGTCACACCTCACAGCAACCTCCAACTCCTGGGCTTAAGCGATTCTCTTGCCTCAGCCTCCCAAATAGCTGGGACCACAACAATGCCCAGCTATTTTAGATTGTAGTTGTCCTTATTGTTTGGCAGGCCCAGGCTGTATTCGAACCCACCAGCTCTGGTGTACGTGGCTGGCGCCTTAGCTGCTTGAGCTACAGGCGCCGAGCCCATAAACATCTATCTTTTAATTAAACATTATTTATGGCAAATAAGTGACCAGGAAACTAAATCGTCTACAAAGTACTCTAAAAAAACACAAATAGTCCCTAAAGAGAATAAACATCTTTCCCCTTTATGGTTAAGACCTATAAATATAACCCACCAAATATAAGTAACTCAAGGTCAAAAGAACTGACCTTAGCACAATGAAGATCCTTATGTTTCTTCAACAGTTTATCTGCTTGCTGAATTGCCATTTTATTATTACCATTATCAAGATAATCTGTGAAAAAAGAAATTATACAAACTCATTATTATTCCTTCAACAATAAATATGAAAAAAACACAAGCTGGGGCTCAGCTCCCGTAGCTCAGTAACTAGGGCGCCGGTCACATACACTGAAGCTGGCATGTCTGCCCGGCCCGGGCCTGCTAAACAATAACTACAACCAAAAAATAGCTGGGCGTTGAGGCGGGCGCCTATAGTCCCAGCTACTTAGGAGGCTGAGGCAAAACAATCGCTTACCAGCAGTTCTCAACCTGTAGGTCGCAACCCACAGGAACTGTATTAAAGGGCTGCAGCATTAGGAAGGTTGAGAATCACTGGCTTAAGCCCAAGAGTTTGAGGTTGTTGTAAGCTTTGAGCACTCTACTCAGGGCAACATAGTGAGACTGTCTCAAAACAAACACACAAATAAAAACAAACAAACACACACAAGCTGTTATCAGATATTTAGAAAGTAATTTAATCTACTGTTACAAAATCATGAACCTGGGCCGTGAGTGGTGGTTCACACCTGTAGTCCCAGCACTGTGGGAGGCCAAGGCGGGTGGATTTCCTCAGCTTGGAGGTTCAAGACCAGTATGAGCAAGAGTGAGGCAGAATGAAACCCAGTCTCTACCCCCTCCCCCAAAAAAGCTGGGCGTTGTAGTGGGCGCCAATAATCCCAGCTACTTAGGAAGTAAAGGGCAAGAGAATCGCTAAAGGAAGAACAGAAAAGAAAGAAAAAAAAAACTTCAAACTAAGAAGAGGGAAAGTCAGCTGAAATTGAAAGCAAAAATTAAAAAAATACAAAAATTAATAGCCAGGCGTTGTGGCAGGTGCCTATATTCGCAGCTATTTGGGAGGCTGAGACAAGAGAATCGCCTAAGCCCAGGAGTTGGAGGTTGCTGTGAGCTGTGTGACGCCACGGCACTCTACTGAGGGCAATAAAGTAAGACTCTCTACAAAAATAAATAAATAAATAAATAAATAAATAAATAAAATTAAATAAAAAAAATTAAAAATAAATCATAAACCTGGGGTGGCACCTATGGCTCAGTGAGTAGGTTGCCAGTCCCATATACCAAGAGTGGTGAGTTCAAAACCGGCCCTGGCCAAACTGCAACAAAAAAATAGCTGGGCGATGTGGCAGGTGCCTATAGTCCCAGCTACTAGGGAGGCTAGGCAAGAGAATCGCTTAAGAGCAAGAGTTAGAGGTTGCTGTGAGCTGTGACTCCACAGCCATCTACTGAGGGTGATAAAGTAAAACTCTGTCGCTACAAAAAAAAAAAAAAAAAAAAAAAGCTGGGTGTTGTGGTGGGTGCCTGTAGTCCTAGCTACCTGGGAGGCTGAGGCAAGACAATCACTTGAGCCCAGGAGTTTGAGGTTGCTGTGAGCTATGACGCCATATCACTCTACTGAGGACAAGATAGTGAGACTCTGTCTCAAGAAAAAAAAAAAATCATGAACCTGGGTGGCACCTGTGGCTCAGTAAGTAGGGCGCTGGCTCCATATACCAAGGGTGGCAGGTTCAAACCTGGCCCCGGCCAAACTGCAACAAAAAATAGCCAGGTGTGGTGGCAGGCGCCTGTAGCCTGAGCTACTCAGGAAGCTATGGCAAGAGAATCACCTAAGCCCAAGAGCTGGAGGTTGCTATGAGCTGTGACGCCACAGCACTCTACCGAGGGTGACAGAGTGAGACTTTGTCTCTAAAACAAACAAACAAATAATAAAAAAAAAAAAACCCATGAACTTGATTTTAACTCTAAATGGCTAAAGATGGGCCAGAATACAATCTTAACATTACCAAAGCCATCTTTCTTCTAAAAGCAACATAGGCTCGGCGTCTGTAGCTCAAGCGGCTAGAGCGCCAGTTCATACACCATAGCTGGTTGGTTTGAATCCAGCCTGGCCCGCCAAACAACAGTGACAACTACAACCCCAAAACAGCCGGGCACTGTGGTGGGCACCTGTAGTCCCACCTACTTGGAAGGCTAAGGCAAGAGAATTGCTTAAGCCCAAGAGTTTGAGGTTGCTGTGAGCTGTGGTGCCATAGCACTCTACCCAGGGCAACAGCTTGAGACTATCTCAGAAAAAATAAAATAGGGCGGCGCCTGTGGCTCATTGAGCAGAGCACCAGCTCCATATACCAAGGGAGGTGGGTTCAAACCCAGCTCCAGCCAAACTGCAACAAAAAATAGCCGGGAGTTTTGGCAGGCGCGTGTAGTCCCAGCTACTTGGGAGGGTGAGGCAAGAGAATCATCTAAGACCAAGAGCTGGAGGTTGCTGTGAGCTGTGATGCCATAGCACTCTACTGAGGGCAACAAAGTGAGACTCTGTCTCTATAAAAATAATAAAATAAAATAAATAAAAGCAATATAATCAGGTTATATTAGTCCTTAATGAAGATTCAAGATTATACACATTATGATGACAGATGACATTAATATTTTTAACCTATTGAAAATTAATGGGTTTAATCACTAAGAACTTAAAATATTTTAAAAATTTAAATAAATGAAGTAATTAAGTAACAGGAAATCAAATATCACGTTCTCACTTATAAGTGAGAGTTAAAACATGGGTACCATGGTATACTGAGTGGAATAAGACACTGGAAACTACAAATACAAAGGAGGGAGGGTAGAAAAGAGGTGAGGAATGAAAAATTACCTCTTGGGCATGATGTACACTACTTGGGTAATGGATACACTAAAAGCCCAGACCTCACCCAAGGAACAAAAACTGTACTTGTACCCTCTTAATAGATTGAAATAAGAAAATAAAATTTAGAAGAAACCCTTTCTCATATTCCAGCTTCAATTCTATCAAGTGGACTGTATTCTGTCAATAAAAAATACTTGGCTCGGCACCTGTGGCTCAAGCAGCTAAGGCGCCAGCCACATACACCTGAGCTGGAGGGTTCGAATCCAGCCTGGGCCCGCCAAACAACAATGATGGCTACAACCAAAAAAAATAGCCGGGCGTTGTGGTGGGCGCCTGTAGTCTCAGCTACTTGGGAGGCAGAGGCAGGAGACTCGCTTGAGCCCAGGAGTTGGAGGTTGCTGTGAGCTGGGATGCTACAGCACTCTACCCAGGATGAAGCTTGAGGCTCTGTCTCAAAATAAATAAATAAATAAATAAAAATAAAAATAAAAATAAATACTTAATGTGGCTCGGAGCCTGTAGCTCAGTAGCTAGGGTGCTAGCCACATACAGCAGAGCTGGAGGGTTCGAACCGAGCCTGGGTCTGCCAAACAACAATGACAACTAAACCAAAAAATAGCCGAGTGATGTGGAAGGCACCTGTAGTTCCAGCTACTAGGGAGGCTGAGGCAAGAGAATCATTAAGCCCAAAGAGTTTAAAGTTGCTGTGAGCTGTGACGCTACAGCACTCTACCAATGGCAACATAGTGAAACTCCGTAAAAAAAGGAAAAAGAAAGAAAGACAACAATTTTTGTTTTTATAGGCTTGGTGCCTGTAGCTCAGGGAGTAGGGCGCTGGCCATGTACACGAGGGCTGGTGAGTTCGAGCCGAACCCAGGCCTGCCAAACAACAACAAAACTGCAACCAAAAAAATAGCCAGGCATTGTGGCAGGTGCCTGTAGTCCCCAGCTACTCAGGAGAGTAAGGCAAGAGAATCATTTAAGTCCAAGAGTTTGAGGTTGCTGTGAGCTGTGACACCACTGCACTCTGCCCAGGGCCTCATCTTGAGACTCTGTCTCAGGGAAAAAAAAAATTTCATTGTATAGGGTGTCCATAAAGTTCATGTGCAATTTAAAATAGTGTGCGATTTTAAACTGCACATGAACTTTATGGACACCCTGTACATATTTAAGGCATACCACATTTTGATACATTATACATACTAAAAGGATTACTAGTCAAGCAAATTAACTATCACCTCACATACTTTTGTGCATGGGATATAACCATGTAAAACCTTCTCTTTGCAAATTTTCAGTATACAGTATATAAAGTCCTCCTGCTGAACACTGAATCTCTAGACTTACTCATCCTACCTAACTGCAAGTTTGTACCCTTTGACTTACATCTCCCCCATTTCCTCCCTCTGTACCTCTAGTAAACACGGTTCTACTGTTTCTATTAATATGTATTCGCCTCTGAAGAGTCCACATAGAAGTGAGATCATAGTGTTCCAGCTCTTTTATTAATCTGTCTAGCAGATTTTCCAGTCTCCACTGGAAGATTCCACACACACACACACACACACACACACACACACACACACACACAGTGCGATCATACAATATTTCTCTATGCTTGGTTTGTTTCACCTAGCGTAATAACCTTCCGGTTCGTCCATGTTGTTGCAAATGGCAGTATCTCCTGCTTTCTGAAGGCTCAGTAATTTTCCATTGTATATATGTACCACAATTTCTCTATCCATTCATTCATCAATGGATACTCAAGACTGGGTCAGGCACAATGGCTCATGCCTATAAATCCCAGCACTTGGTAGGCCAAAGCGAGTGTATTGCTCTGAGCTCACAGGTTCAAGACCAGCCTGATCCACAGTGAGATCCCATCTCTAAAAAAAAACAGCCAGGCACTGAGGCAGGCGCTTGGAGTCCCAGCTACACAGGAGGCTGAGTCAAGGGGATCACTTGAACTCAAGAATTTGAGGTTGCTGTGAGCTGTGATGCCATAGCATTCTACTGAGGGTGACAAAGTGAGACGCTGCCTCCAAAAAAAAAAAAATTTGGAATGGCACACCTCCTGGGTGAGGGGCACAACTACAACCAAGAAATTCAAACACTGTAACCTAATCATCTGTACCCTCATATTAGTCCACAATTTAAAAAAAAAAAAAAAAAATTGGGCTGCCTCGCACAATTTCAATACCAAAAAAACAAATATCCTAATTTAAAAATGGACAAAAGGAATCTCTATGTGATTATCAGGCTGCTGGATTGGAGAATGAATTCTGACTAGCCTGCTCTGGCCTGCCATCACTCTTTGTATAATCTCCGCTTCCTCATGGTGTCTGAAGGGCAGAAGTTGGAAGACTTTGAAGCAAATATTCAATTTGCTTAGAGCTCTGTGAGCAACAGGTATCTCTGCAGTCAGCATAAGCAGGATCAAGGGAGCAGCTGCTATGGATTCAGAACTCCTGGTGAATATAAAGGAGGAGGTGACCTGCCCCATCTGCCTGGAACTCCTGATAGTACCCTTAAGCCTAGACTGTGGCCACAGCTTCTGCCAACCTGCATCTCTGAAAGCCAGAAGTAGTCCAGGATAGACAAAGAAGGGCAGAGCTGCTGTCCTTTGTGCCGAATCACTTACCAGCTTGAGAACCTGCGTCCCAATTGACCTCTGGACAACATAGTGGAGAGGCTCAGGGAGGTCAAATTAAACCAAGAAGAGGGGCAGGAGGTGAATCACTGTGAGCAGCATGGAGAGAAACTATTGCTCTTCTGTAAGGAGGATGGGGAGGTCATTTGCTGACTTTGTGAGCTGTCTCAGAAGCACCGTGGTCACCACACATTCCTCCTGGAGGCGGCTGCCCAGAGTGCCAAAAGAGGCTTTAGGGAGTTCTGGAGAAGTTGATGAAGCAGCAGCAGGAAGTTAAGCAGGTAGAAGCTGACATCAGCAAAGAGAGAACTTTCTGGAAGGATCAAATACAGTCTGACAAACAAAACATCCAGGCACAGTCTGGCAAACTGAGAGACTTCCTGGTATCTGAGGAGAACAACAAACTGCAAATTCTTGAGGAAGAGGAAAAAGATATTCTCAATAGTTTAGCAGAGTCTAAGAATGAGCTGGACCAGCACCATCAGGTGGTAAGAATGTTCATTTCTGATGTGGAGCATCGGTGGGAGCGCCAACAATAGAGATGCTGCAGGATGTGAATGGCATGATAAAAAGGTATGAAACCTTGACCTTGAAGAAGCCAAAAACTTTTCCCAAGGAACAAAGGAAAGTATTTTCACTGCCTGATCTGAGAGGATTACTGCAAGTGCTTAAAAGAGAGATGTATGTCAGTGCAGAGCTGAGAGAAGCCCGCTGCCACTTGGTTTACGGACGCTGATTCCAAGGAGCAATTCAAATGTCATCATTTCTTCAGATAAGAGATAAGAGAGAAGTGAGATCTGGCCAGGATGACTGGGACCCTGAAGACTTGATGGACAATTATGGTATCCTAGGCGCTCCATATTTCACATCAGGGAAATGGTACTGGGAGGTAGATGTGACCAATAAACGTTCTTGGATCCTAGGTATATATGTTAAACATGGTCTCCCCTTCAATGAGAAGGTTCGTAACACAGCAAATGTACGTTATCAACCTAGAAATGGCTACTGGGTTATAGGGTTACAACATATATCTCAATATATTGCTTTTCACAATTCTAGCACTTTTGGTCCTTTACCCCTCTACCTGACTGTCCCTCCTAATCATATTGGGGTTTTCCTAGACTATGCCGCTGGCACTGTCTCATTTTTCACAGACCATGGCTCTCTCATCTATAAGTTCTCTACACATTTTCGACATCCTGTTCATCCATATTTCAATACCACCGCATGTCAAGTCCGCATGACTCTCTGCTGAGTACCTAAACCTTCTTCCATACTTGGCCACTTCTCCAGATCACCCCTTGCTTGCCTGGGTGCATGTCATTCACCTGAACTCATCAGTGCTATTTTAACCATCATTTCCTTGCCATCTTTCTTCTTTCCATTTGAACATCCTTTACTTAGCAATAAGATGTACAAACTGCCTCATGCCATGTTCTTCTGAATATTTTCCTTACATGTTATGGCAAATTTGATTCATCATTTTCTCCCAATGAAAAATGACTGAGACTTCATAAAGTGTGACAATGTTGAGATAATACTCCTGCCAAATCCTCATAACCCAATTCTCTCTGACACTAAGAAGAAAAAGGAAAACTTTTCAACAACCTTTCTATATTATTGTGCTCACTAAAGAATGAGCTTCTCTAGCATGTCCCTTATTCAACAAAGAGTTAAGGAGAAACTGTCATCAACAGCATATGCTCCAAATATTTTGTATCTAGAGTATCTTGAGTTCAAATCCTGTCTCTCCATACACTAGCAGTGTAATCATGATTAATATATTCATATAGCTGTGTTTATTTTCTCAAAATAATTTTGGCATTAAAAATCTCAGGTGAAGTAAGTATTGGTGTTCTACTGCATAGTAAAGTGATTAGAGTTAACAATAACATGTCACATATTTCAAAATAGCTAGAATAGAAGATTTTCAATGTGCTGATCTGTAAGAAAGGACAAGTGTTTAAAGTGCTGGATATGCTAATTACCATGATTTGATAATTACACAATGTATGCTTGCGTGGAAACATCACATTGTACCCCATAAATATGTAGAATTATCATATGTCAATTAAAAACAAAATAAAAAGGAAAACTTGCATTCTACTTTGGATCATTATGCAAAAATAAATTCATAAAGTAAAAGGCAAAAAAAAAAATAAATAAATAAAAATGGACAAAAGGACTGAATAGACATTTTCCCCATAAAAGACATAAAAATGGTCAACAGGCATATGAAAAAGTGCTCGACATCACTAAACATCAGGGAAATGCACATCAAAATCACAGTGAGGTATCACCTCACACATATTAGGATAGGTATTATCAGAAAAACAAGAGAAACAAGTGTGGCCAGGATATAGAAAAAAGAGAACCTTGTATTATTGGTGGGAATATAATTGATATAGCTAATTATGGAAAACAGTATGGAAATTCCTCAAAAAATTAAAAATAGAATTGTTTGAAGCCAAGAGTTCAAGACTAGCCTGAGCAACATAGGCAAACCCTAGCTATAAAAAAAAAAAAAAAAGAACTATTGTGTGATATAGCAGTCTGCTAGGTATTGTACCCAAAGGAAATTATGTGAGCCCCTTGTAGAGGTATCTGTGCTTCTGTATCCATTGCAGTATTCTTCACAATAGCCAAGTCATGGAAGTAGTCTTAGTGTCATTTTTTTTTTTTTTTTTTTTTTTTTGAGACAAGAGTCTCACTTGGTCATCCTTGGTAGAGTGCAATGGTGTCTTAGCTCAAGTGAGTCTCTTGCCTCAGCCTCCTCAGTAGCTGGCGCCTGCCACATGCCTGGATATTTTTAGAGATGGGATCTCAATGATGCTTAGGCTGGTCTCAAACCTGTGAGCTCAGAGCAATCCAACCGCCTCAGCCTCCCAGAATGCTAGGATTACAGGAGTGAGCCACTGTGCCCAGCCTAGCATTCCAAATTTTAAGAAATGTAGAAACTCACTATAAAATTCTGTTAAGGAATAAAAGTAATCAATCACTATTCAAAAGTGTAACAAATTCAAAGATTCATTTCCAGATGAGAAGAAAACAGAAGTGTTATAAATGAGAAACAGAGCAGTAACCGTCAATTCTAAATATGCAGAGATGTTCAGCAATTGTAAAGCTCTAAGAAGAAAAAAAAAAAGGAAAAAGAAAGAAAAAAGATGACTGAAGACAGGCTAGAACATAGCCTACTACGTCTATCTGGCCCTTCTTTTTTTTCCATCAAGGTCCCAAATCAGTATAGGAAAATAAACAACTCAAAACAATCTGCAGCCAAGTTCATGTCTAAATCTCAGCACTTTGGAGGATGAAGAGGGAGAATCACTTGAGGATAGAAGTTCAAGACCACTCTGGCCAACACAGCAAGACCCCATCTCTAAAAATAATAATAATAATAATAATTATTATTATTATTATTAGCCGGGTGTGGTGGTGCATGCCTATAGTCTCAGCTACTTGGGAGATTGAGGCAGGAGAATCATTTAAGCCCAGAAATTAGGTGTAGTGAGCTCTGATAGTGCCAGTGTCCTCCAGCCTGGGGAAAAGAAGGAGATTCTGTCTCTAAATAAATCAATACCGGACTTGGTGCCTATGGCTCAAGCAGCTAAGGCGCCAGACACACACACATGAGCTGACGGGTTCAAATCCAGCCAGGACCCGCCAAACAACAATGACAGCTGCAACCAAAAAATAGCTGGGCATTGTGGCGGGCACCTGCAGTCTTAGCTACTTGGGAGGTAGAGGCAGGAAAATCACTTGAGCCCAGGAATTGGAGGTTGCTGTGAGCTGTGATGCCATAGCACTCTACCCAAAGTGATAGCTTGAGGTTCTGTCTCCAGAAAAATAAATAAATACCCAATCTCTGGACCATACACTGGTGAGGATGTACAGCACAGGAACTCTCATTCACTGGTGGTGGGTATGTGAAATGGTATAGCCACCACTTTGGTGCTTTCTTATAAAACTAAACATACTCTTACCACACAATCCCACAATTACACTCCTTGGTATTTACCCAAATGAGTTGAAAATTATGTCCACACAAAAATCTGCATATATTTTTCTTTATTTTTTTTACATGAATGTTTACGGCAACTTTATTAAGTGTAAGAACTTCTAAACAACCAAGATGTCCTTTAATAGGTGAGTGGATACAGCCTGGTGCAGTGGCTCATGTCTGTGATCCCAGCACACTGGGAAGCCAAGGCAGGTGGATTGTTTGAGCTCAAGGAGTTCAAGACGAGCCTGAGCCAAGAGCAAGACCTCGTCTCTATTAAAAACATAAAAATTAGCCAGGTGTTGTGGTGGGCGCCTATATTCCCAGCTACTAAGGAAACTAAAGCAAGAGGATTGTTTGGGCCCAGTAATTTGAGGTTGCCATAAGGTATGATGCCACAGCATTTTTCCCAGGACACAGAGTTAGACTCTGTCTCGAAAAACAACAACAACAAAAAAAACCCATGAGTAGATGAACAACCCCCACAATATTTTTCAGCAATAAAAAGAAATATCAAAACATAAAAGGATATGGAGAAAACAGAGACACACAAAAAGCCATGCAGGAACCTTAAATACATATTGCCAAGTAAAAAAATGCCAAATCTGAAAGGGCTATATACTATATGATTCCTATATGACAGTTTGGAAAGGCAAAACTACATGAGACAGTAAACAATCAATGGTTGTGGAAAAGAGGGTGGATAGATGGAGCAAAGGAATTTTCAGGGCAGTAAAATTATTCTGTATAATACCAAATGTTGGATTCATGTCATGTATTTGTCAAAACCTATAGAATAAGCATGGCTCGGTGGCTCACACCTATAATCCTAGCACTGCTAGAGCTCAGGAGTTGGGACCAGCCTGACCAAGAGTGACATCCCACTTCTACCAAAAATAGAAAAACTAGCTCAGCACTGAGGTGGGCACCTGTAGTCCCAGCTACTCAGTGTCTGAAGGAGGGGGATTGCTCAAGCCCAAGAGTCTGAGGTTGTTGTGATGATCGCACGACACTCTACCCAGGGCAATAGACTCTGTCTCAAAAAACAAAAACAAAAACAAATACCACAAAGTGCACAACATGAAGAATTAATTGAGTATATGGACTTTAGTTAATAATAAGGCATCATATTGGATCTGTAATGTACCACACTAATGCTAGTAGTTAATAAGGAACCCCTTGAGTTATACATGATAAGAGAATATATGGGAATTGTGTACTTTCTGCTCATTTTTCTATAAACCTAACACTGCCCTAAAAATAAAGTATGTCAAATTTTTTTAACGTCTAACAAAAGCAAAGTTTCACTTCCAGAGAAAGACATTGAGGGAAGGTATGGTCCTGATGAAGCTTCTGGGGTGACGCTAGTGTAATCCTCTCTTCTCCATACACAACTTGGTGCAGCCACAAAAGCCAATATGCTGGGTTCTGGAGAAGTTGATGAGGAAGCAAAAAAAAAAAAGAAGAAAACAGTCTGACCAAGCAGAGCAAACAGACACACAGAGAAAAGCAGAGATGAGCAATTGAGAAAGAAGCTTCAGATTCTGACAGGTTTCCAGTTTCCATGAAGTCCTGAGCACTACTTCTTGCCCTTTTCTCCCACAAGGGATTGTAGCAGCTCCCCTTTACCCAAGTTGGTATCAATGAGTGTCTATTCCTTGCACCAAGAGTTTTAACTAAGACACTTCACCACATTCAGCCTGATGTCTGTCTCCCATTTCCTGGATGCTTAGATGATAGTTGATTAAATGGTTACTAAGTCTTTCAGGAAAAATTTATTTTCATTTTACATTACTAACTCTGTAGCATAAATTACATAGCCCTTGTAGAAAACAGGTCAATAAAAATGATATCCTAAGTCTGTCTTTTTAGTTAAGTCTTTTACCAACTTACTCAAAAGTAACTGTGGTTTGGCCATGAAAACTGGAGCCATTCCCTTAACAAAAGGAGTCAGCCAAAATCAGCCATCCGCAAATCAAGCAGAATAAACAGTAACATGGACTGGTAGGCGGCGCCTGTGGCTTAACAGAGTAGGGAGCCGGCCCCGTATGCCAGAGGTGGCGAGTTCAAACCCAAACACGGCCAAAAACTGAAAATAAATAAATAAATAATAATAATAATAATAAAGTAAATAAAACATGGACTGGCTAAAGCAATGTCTTGCAAAGCATGGGTGAATCCCAGTATGAAAAAAATGTTTCAGGTGATCCTAGCAGACAGCACTAGGTAACAGTGAGAAAGTTAATCTCTTTTCTAACATTTCCTTCACATTAAGGAAAATGTGTCTCTTCTCTAATACTTGCTAATGTCTTTTTCTTTATAACAGGGAAGGAACAGGTTTCAGACTTAAGAACAGGGAAGAATTTTATAACAGGGAAGGAACAGGTTTCACAGTATCAGAATCTAGTTAAGACTTTAATAACATAGTTTTGTTTCCTTTGTATTTTTATAGTTTTATTTTCACAGAGCAAGTGATATAGGTTTTCCATTAATGATATATTTTTTTGTAAGGTAAATTTTAAAAAGTCAATTTATAGAAAATATTAAGTAATAGCATAAATATTACTATAATTTTGCTAAAATCATGAGATTGGGTAAAAAAAAGATAGAAATTTGGGAAACATTGGGTTATATCACTGGCAATAGACTATCAAAATTTGTTGAATGAATGCACAAGCCAGTCCTGGGGTAACATTTCCAACAGAAGTTCCTTTCCTTGGAGATACAGACAGCAGTGGGACCTGACACATGGAGGACTACCATCTACTTGCCCTGTAGAAGAGGTGCTAGGATTTATTTGTCCAATCATATTTAGGGATGGATCCTGACACTATGAAAGGTATCAATAATCAGTCTTATAAATAAAAAAGAAAGCCTTTAAATTCCATTCTTGCAGCTGCCATGAAGGTCTCCATAGCAGCTGAAGTGATAACCTGTACTGTTTCCAATTCTACAGGAGCTTCAGAGGCTACTAAAGATACTATTCCAATGTACAAAAGCACTAAATACAAGATAAATCATAATGTTACTTACTTAAAAATCCTAAAGGTTGGAGAATAGGAGCCTTGTTTTTACCATAAATACAAATTGTAAGTGAAACATTCTTTCAATCAACAACCTTTGTTAAGTACCTACTATGTGCAAGATTGGGAGGGGGGTGCATTTAAAAATGAATAATGCCTCTTAAGTGATCACCCTTGCCCTACATTTGTCCCCATTAAACTCTTTCCCACACAGTATTCAGAGCTATCTTTATAAAACAAAAGCCTGATCACTCTGTTCCTTAGTTAAATCCCTCCAGCATTCTCTACTATCTTAAAAAAAAAAAAAAGTCTCCCTCTATTGCCCTGGATAGAGTACATACAGAGTCTCACTCTGCCGCCCTGGGTAGAGTGCCATAGCATCACAGTTCACAGCAACCTCAAACTCTTGGGTTCAAGTGATCCTCTTGCCTCAGCCTTCCAAGTAGGTAGGACTAACAGGTACCAGACACAATGCCTATTTTTTTTCCTTGAGACAGAGTCCCACTTTGTCACCCTCGTTAGAATGCCATGGGTCATAGCTCACAGCAAGCTTAAACTCTTGGGCTCAAGCAATTTCTCTTGCCTCAGCCTCCCAAGTAGCTGGGACTACAGGCACCCGCCACAATGCCCAGCTATTTTTTAGAGACAAGGTCTCGCTCTGGGTCAGGCTGGTCTTGAGCCTGTGAGGATTACAGACATGAGCCATCCTACCCTTTTCTATTTTTAGTAGAGGCAGAGTCTTGCTCCTGCTCAGGTTGGTCTCTTAACTCCTGAGCTCAAGTGATCCACCTGCCTTAGCCTTCCAAAGTGCTAGGATTACAGATGGGAACCACCAGGGCCAGCCAACACAAATTTCAATATCCTTAAAGTCTGGAGGCTGATATCCCCACCTTTGTTTTTATTAGTAAGAATTGCCTTGGTTATATGGGGTTTTTTCTGGTTCCATACAAAACAAAGAATTATTTTTGTCAAAGTCTTAAAAAGTATGATGTTGGTATTTTAATGGGAATTACGCTGAATCTGTAGATTGCTTTGAGAAGTATAGACATT
This sequence comes from Loris lydekkerianus, assembly GCA_963574355.1. Classification (NCBI taxonomy): domain Eukaryota; kingdom Metazoa; phylum Chordata; class Mammalia; order Primates; family Lorisidae; genus Loris; species Loris lydekkerianus. Next base: position 58,789 of record CAUYPK010093635.1, on the reverse strand, counting down.
TTAACAATGTTGATTCTACACTGAGGGAAAGAATCCCTATTCAATAAATGGTGCTGGGAGCACTGGATAACCACCTGTAAAAGACTGAAACTGGACCTGCATATTTCTCCACTCACTAAAATTGATTCAAAGGCCGGGGCAGGTGAATTGCCTGAGCTCATGAGTTTAAGACCAGCCTGAGCCTGAATGAGACCTTGTCTCTAAAAAATAGCCAGGTGTTGTGGTTGGCTCCTGTAGACCCACCTACTTGGGAGGCTCACGCAAGAGAATCACTTAAGCCCAAGAGTTTGAGGTTGCTATGAGCTATGACACCACAGCACTCCACCAAGGGCAACAAAGTGAGACTCTGTCCCAAAAAATAAATAAATAAGTAAATAAAATTGATTCAAGATGGATAAAAGATCTAAATCTAAGGCATGAAATAATAAAAATCCTCGAAGAAACTGTGGGGAAGACACTTGAAGCTATCGGCCTGGGGAAAGACTTTATGAAGAAGACTTCAGTGGCAATTGCAACAACAACAAAAATAAACAAATGGGACTTAATTAAATTGAATAGCTTCTGTACAGCTAAGGAGACAATAACCAAAGCAAATCCACAAACTTCAGAATGGGAAAAGATATTTGCATACAATGAATCGGACAAAAGCTTGATACTAGGATCTACAAAGAACTCAAATTTAATCAACATAAAAAGACCCAATAATCCCTTAAATCAATGGGCAAAAGAGATGAACTGAACCTTCTCTAAAGATGAGCACATCAGGCAGTGCCTGTGGCTCAGTGGGTTGGGCACCGGCCCCATATACCAAAGGTGGTGGGCTCAAACCTGCCCGACCAAACTGCAACAACAAAAAAAATAGCCAGGCATTGTAGTGGGTGCCTGTAGTCCCAGCTACTTGGGAGGCGGAGGCAGGAGAATCGCTTGAGCCCAGGAGTTGAAGGTTGCTGTGAGCTGTGATGCCACAGTACTCTACCCAGGGCAACAGCTTGAGGCTCTGTCTCAAAAAAAAAAATAAAATAAAATTGGGCAGTACCTCTGGCTCAGTGGGTAGGGCGCCGGCCCCATATACAGAGGATGGCGGGTTCAAACCCGGCCCCAGCCAAACTGCTGCAAAAAATAGTCCGGCATTGTGGCAGACACCTATAGTCCCAGCTACTGGGAGGCTGAGACAAGAGAATCACCTAAGCCCAGGAGTTGGAGGTTGCTGTGAGCTGTGACTCCATGGCACTCTACCTAGGGTGATAAAATGAGACTGTCTCTAAATAAAAATTTAAAAATTAAATAAATAAATAAATAAAAGTACTAGTCTAAGCTGAGCACAGTGCCTCATAACTATAATCTCAGTATTTTGAGAGGCTTGAGGCAGGAGTATCACTTGAGCCCAGGAGTTCTACACTAGCCCAGGCAACAGAGAAACTCTGTCACAACAAAAAAAATTTTTAAATTAGCTAGGGGGCGGCACCTGTGGCTCAAAGGAGTAGGGCGCTGGCCCCATATGTTGGAGGTGGCGGGTTCAAACCCAGCCCCGGCCAAAAACTGCAAAAAAAAAAAAAAAAATTAGCTAGGCATGGTGGTGCTTGCCTGTCTATAGACCCAGATACTGGGGAGGCTTAGTCAAGGAGATAGTTTCAGGCCAGGAGTCTGGGATCACAGTAAGCTGTGATGACACCACTGTGCTGTACCCTGGACAACAAAGCAAGACCCTGTCTCTCTCTCTCTCTCTCTCTCTCTCTCTCTCTCTCTCTCTCTCTCTCTCTCTCACACACACACACACACACACACACACAAAAGAAAAAAAAAGCTGGAAAAAAAGTTAAAAGTCTAGTTCAGGGCTTTCCTTTTTATTTTTATTTTTTTCAGGCTTAGTTTCACTCTGATGCCCTGGGTAGAGTATCATGCATCATAGCTCACAGCAACCTCAAACTTTTGGGCTCAAGAGTCCTCTTGCTTCAGTCTCCCTAGTTGCTGGGACTACAGGCACCTGCCACAACTCCTGAGGCTCAAGCCATCCACCTCTCTGGGCCTCCCAGAATGCAAGGATTATGGGTGTGAGCCACCCTGCCCAGCAGTCAAGGCTTTTTAAATTGTCATTATTTTCAGAAGAGAAGGTAAGAGATTGTGCCAAGTGACTTTTCTACAGAAAGGCAAGACAGCCTTCAGTCAGAGACATCCTGTCACTCCCAGGGTAAAACAGGACAAGACTCACAGAGCTAACACTGCCCAAAAGGAGGTCAAAATGAACACCAGCGTTTATTGGAGATCTCAGTTTTTATTAACAAACTATAGCAGAATAATCATTGAGATGATGTTTGGTGAGGCACCCAAGGGAAATGTCCTAACTCACCAAAGAAGCAATTGCCACTGGGGAGACATAACTGGAAGATAGGCTAAACCTGATTCAAGTTAGTACAAGACTGCAGTTTAATAAGACAAAGTAGAAGTAAGGATCTATGCTTGTGTGTGTCTGTATCTATTCTAAACATTATGGAAACATTTTTTCTACTTTGAATACTTCTCTATTTCTATTTTGCAATTTGCTGACCTAGTAATTCCCATATCCTATACAAAGTTATCAAGTGCCATATCCATCACTTCCACTTCTAATTATTTAAACAGAATCAAATATTTATTATCTCTCTCCATCCCTCTCCTTCCTTACTTCATGATCTCTAAAAAATTTTGGTAGGTGAGATCTTACTGCGTTGCCCAGGCTGATTGAAAGCAATCCTCCCACCTCAGCTTTCTGAGTAGCACATGCCACAGGCACATGCCACCACACTCAACTTAAAAACTTTTTTTTTGAGACAGAGTCTTACTATATCGCCCTTCATAGAATGCTGCAGCGTCACAGATCACAGCAACCTCTAACTCTTGGGCTTAAGCGATTCTGTTGCCTCAGCTTTCCTAGTAACTGGGACTACAGCCTTCTGCCATAACGCCCAGCTATTTTATTTGTTGTAGTTGTCATTGTTGTTTACCTGGCCCAGGCTGGGTTCAAACCTGCCAGCCTCAGTATAAGTGGCCAGCGCCCTACCCACTGAGCTACAGATGCCACCACAACATAAAAACATTTTAAAATTAATAATAATGGTGGAAAAAAGCACGGGAGCTCAACCAGTCACATAAGAGTACAAACTCTGTGGAGAACTATGTAGTAAAAAAGGGGATTATTCACTCTTTGCAAAAGGAGAAAGTATAATAAATAAGGTCATAGGTAAATGTCTTCAAAAACTAAAAGTGTAATACCTAAACTTACCAATTTATAATGAGTAATGCAAGATGCACTGAGAAGATGTTTCAACTAATCAAATTTATGCACAAAAAAGCTATTCCAACCCTAGACACAATCAGAATTTCAACCACTATATCTCAATTCACCACAATTTCTCAGTGAATCATTTTATAGTCCCTTCAATGACATGCAACAAGAGATGAGGTCTCAGGGAAGATTCCCAACGAACAGATATAAAATCCTGAAAGCTTGGCAGTCTGTACAAATACTATAGTACGAAAACAGTAATGCTGATGAATGTGAATTTGGTGAAGGGCTAGGTTCTCCAGTCAGAACTCCTGTTTTAGAATCCCATCTCTACAACTTACTAGCTACATAACCCTGAGCAACTTAATCTCTCTGGCCTTCAGTTTCCTATGATCACAAGAATCTTACTTACCTAACAGCCCACAAGTAAGCACTAATTAATGCTGACAGATGCTGAACTTTTGTCTGGTAGGCAAGCACCATCATGGATGAGCCTGTTCACTTGTTAGCTAGTAAATGCCTGAATTTAAGGAACAAAAGTTGTTTAGGGATACATAGGGGTATATAAACAATAGAAGTCTGGAGTTCAAAAGTCAAAGGTGCTAAATTCAAGGACAGTCTCTCTCTATTCTTGCCAGTTAAAACTAATCGCCTTAGAATTCCTAAATTAAGACTCTAATCCTCTTCCCATGTAGCTATAATAAAAGCTACATAATTCTGGCTTCAATTTTGAGAACATAATAAGTTAATGTATCTGACTTAATACATCCTGCTGTTTAGGGATGTGAAATGCACATGGGTGTTTCTTTTTGGATAGTCAAAACACTACTCATTCTAAATGACTACAGGACCAAATGAATTCTCTTTGGTCTTCAAGAACAATTTCAAAAATCCATTATTCTCGAAAGCAAGTCTTTAGTAAAAAAAAAAAGAAGCCTGCAGGTAGCTGCAACATAAGCTGAAATGAGCCACAAGCTGTGAACCCTGGATTCAATTCTCACCTTCTACTAACCACTTCGTACATATCATCTCTGCTTTCTGAAAATACATACTGGAAGACAAAGGCATGAGACCATTAGCCCTAAGGAAATGGAAATCAGAGTACTTTCTCTACCACTCACAACCTGCATGACCTTAAGCAACTCAGTGTCTTCAGGTCAAAATGAGGTGGTTTCTACCACAATAGTCAAGAGAATGAGCTTGGAACAATCCACAGGAGTTCAAATCCTAACTCCAAGAAATATTAGCTGGATGGCCTTAACTACACATCAGTAAAGCCCCATTTTATTCATCTGTTAAGAAAGGAAGGGGACTGGAAGGCTGGAAAAAACAGTACCCACCTCATAAGAATGTGTGAAAATTAAATGATAGAGCCTATATTTTTAGGCCAAAAACAATGACTGACATTTCTAGTGGTGTATACACTTTACCTATTATTATTACCCATCTCATAGTGTTATCGTTGCTAAAGTCAGATAAGATGTGAGAATAACACATCATACAAATTATGAAATAAAAGCAGGACCCATTGTGTTAGAAACATAAAGTTAACACCTCCCCCACCAAAAAACTAAACTATTCCAGTCATGAGGAGAAAGAGGCTTCCCTTAACTATCGTCCACACCATAAACCTGAGGTCTACTTTCGCAAAAACCACTGACCTTGAAGCTTCCTCACCATTAACTGAGATAGACCAAGACCATACATCTAAGAAAGGAAATGCAGAAGTGTCTACTGTGCAATTACAGAACATTTCGCTTATTGGGAAAAGGAAAAAAAAAAAGTTTCTTCCAAACTCAAATCTGTGGCTTTTCACTACCACAATAGCAGGATGACATCAAGGTCTTAAAGACTACAGGTTGAAGTAAGAGGTGTCGGGAAGCACCCGAAAAGAAAGCTGCAGAGAAAACCACAGAGAAACTGTAGAAAAGAAAAGCCTTCCAGCAGCCACGCATGTCCTTCTGAAATGAGCTGTAAGTCTCTTCACTGCTATTTTGGACCCAAGACCCCCTCCCCCCGCCTCCCACGCGTGCCCAAAGCAGCTGTGTGTCCGCCAAACAGCTCTGGAGTGGGAGTCAGGGAATCCCGGGCCTGCTCCTGACTCAACATGGGTGACCTTCCATCAGCCCCTTCCCCTTTCTGGACCTGGGTTTCTCCACGTTCACCAAAGCCTGCCTAGTCAGACAACCCCCCCAGGCCCAATTCCCATAATTAAAAACTCCTGGGTGGGGAATTGCCTCTCAGGTAGCGTGTGCCGGAGCCGGCTTCCACCTGTGGGAAGATACCCGGTCTCCCTCGGAGCGGCCCTAACAACGCAGGCCTGTGGACTACACAAGTGTCTGGGCGAGGATGCGTACAACCGGGCCTGCCAATCGGGCCGGCCCAACCGACCTGCCGCTTCCCCGACTGCGCCGCTACCACCTCAGGAAGGCAGGGCCGGCGCCTACGCGAGGCCCGCGGCTGCGGCCTAGTGGCCCGCGCGGCCCGCCCCCAGGGCCTGCCTGTTCTGCGCGCGGGCTCTCAGCATCCCACCTGGGCCTTTGCCCCGGCCTCCGCAGCCCTCAGCGCCTCGGACTGATTACTGGGCTAGCCTCAGGCACTCACCGTAAATGGGCCGGAGGCGCCTGTCGTTAGGGTCCTGCACATGGCCCCGCGTCGCCATGATGACAAGCGCAGAACCGCACTGCGCACGCGCGGGACAGGCACCCGGGTAGGGGCTGTTAAAGGGCCAGCGTCGATCTCGCTTGGTCTATCGCGATAGTCGCAGGCCTGGCAATGAATGCGCCTGCGCAGAAAGGGGAGCCCTACCCACCGCAGTTGCCGCTTCAATAGATAGTGTGTTTCATAGATGTAGTCATACTGGCAGGTGCTGGGATGGAAATCCCTTCCGAATCACCTACTGGGAAGTGAGAGAAGTGGAGAAAGCTCGCGGTCAAAGTTAGGGCTTGGCTGCTCTTGTTTATCCTATTTATCCTCTGTCCTGAAAAACCAGTTAGACTTGACTATAATTACTGATTGTTGAGGAATCAGGAATTCCTCGGAGAGAGTGACCCAAGGAAAAGTAGGGATAAAAATCTGCCCCCAAATTTCGAGGACCTTCCACCCCTCTCCTTGGGACTCAGCCACTTAAGAAGCCTCCTAGATGAATTCAGCATTCACTATTCAGCCCTAGACGGTGTGTTGCATGGTTTTTAAATGCAATATTTAATATTCATAACAGCAATTGTATCTCCCTGGGCGGGGGACGGGGAGAGATGTATAATTACCTTCCATTTTTCAGGTAGATGTAGTCATACAGCAGTTAGTCAATGAGTGTTTATTTGGCATGCTCTGGAGGATACATCAATAAAATTTTAAAAAGCCTTAATGGAGTTTTATTTATGGTGGGGGAAACCACAAATAAGTAAAATAGATAGTATATTAGATGGTGATAAATACTGCTGAGAAAAATCAAGCAAAGACTTGTGGGAGTAGGGATTGAGAGATAGAGATAATTTTAAGTAGTGTGGTCAGAGAAAGCCTATCTGAGAAAGTTGTCAAAGACTTAAAGGAAGTGGAAGAAGTATTAAGGCTCAGTAGGGTCATGACCTAAGGCCACTTAATCACTGTGATTTAAACCCTATTTTTTCTGAGTATAGTTATCCCCTCCATTGCATAGTCTCAGGCCCAAAGCAGTGTCATGGATATCAGCTTTAACCAGCTACAGTTGATCCCTACTGATGTTCCCTCCTCTCTTTCTGGGCCTTTTGGTAGTCTCAAAAATGATTCTCCAACTTTAGTGGACACCTGAATCACCTGGGGAATTTGATAACCACAAGTTTCCTGGAGTTCTACTCCCAAAAAATTCTGATTCAATCTAGAGACCATTCTTTGAGAAATACCAGTTAGGGGATCTAGATCAAAAGTCTTCTTCTTTGGCTGGGCAAGTGGCTTAGGCCTGTAATCCTAACACTTGAGAGGCCCAGGAAGAAGGATCCTTTGACCTCAGGAGTTCAAGACCAGCCTGAGCAAGAGCAAGACAACATCTCAACTAAAAATAGAAAAAATTAGCCAGGTGGTATAACAGGCATCTGTAGTCCCAGGTACTCAATAGGCTGTGGCAGAAGGATCACCTGAACCCATGAGTTTAAGGTTGCTAGGCTAACGTGTTGGCATTCCACTCTGATAACAGAGTAAGACTCTGTCACAAAAAAAAGAAAACAAGTTTTCAGAAACCATGAGAAGAACAAGTTAGCAATTGCTATTAAAATTTTAAACACACAGGTGGGGCGCGGTGGCTCATGCCTGTAATTCTAGCATTCTGGGAGGCCGAGGCGGGTGAATTGCTTGAGCTCACAGGTTGGAGAACAGCCTGAGCCAGAGCAAGACCTTGTCTCTAAAAATAGCTGGACGGTTGGCGCCCATAGCACAATGTTTATAGTACCAGTGACATACACTGAGGGTGGCGGGCTCGAACCCAGCCTGGGCTTGCCAAGCAACAATGACACCTGCAACAACAATAGAAAAATAACCGGTGTTGTGGCAGGTGCCTGTGGTTCCAGCTACTTCGGAGGCTGAGGCAAGTGAATCACTTGGGCTCAAGAGTTTGAGGTTGCTGTGAGCTGCAGCACCACAGCATCTACCGAGGGAGACATAGTGGGAATCTGTCTCAAATGAATAAATACATAAATAAAAGTAAAAATAGGCGGACATTGTGGCAGGCACCTGTAGTCCCAGCTACTTGGGAGGCTGAGGCAAGTGAATCACTTCAGCCCAAGAGTTTGAGGTTGCTGTGAGCTATAACGCCAAGGCACATTACTGAGGGTGACAAAGTGTGACTCTGTCGCAAAAAAATTTTGTTTTTTAAATATACATACCTAGGAACAAAGCTGTAATGAAGATAGTAACTACTATGTTCAGAAACTGTGCTAGGTTCTTTTCAATACACAATCTCGTGGATTGCCTGAGATCACAGTTTCCAGACCAGCCTGAGCAGAGTGGGAGACCCCCTATCTAAAAAATAGCTAGGTGTTGTGATGGGTGCCTATAGTCTCTACTAGGAAGGCTGAGGCAAGAGAATCTGTTGAGCCCAAGAGTTTCAGGTTTCTGTGAGCTATGACACCACAGCACTCTACCAAGGGTGACATATTGAGACTCTGACTAAAAAAAAAAAGTCATCTCATTTCATTCTGAGGAACTAGTAGAATGGGTACTCTTGTGATCTTTTTTTCTTTTTTGTGGTCATCATTTTTAAATGAGAATTTCGAATAAGACTATATGCTAGGGAAAAGAATCCCTATTCAATAAATGGTGTTGGCTGGGCAGCACCTGTGGCTCAGTGAGTAGGGCACCAGACCCATATACCAAGGGTGGTGGGTTTGAACCCAGCCCCAGCCAAACTGCAACAAAAAATAGCTCAGCATTGTGGCAGGCACCTGTAGTCCCAGCTACTTGGGAGGCTGAGGCAAGAGAATTGCCTAAGCCCAAGAACTGGAGGTTGCTGTGAGCTGTGACACCATAGCACTCTACTGAGGGCAACAAATTGAGACTCTGTCTCTTAAAAAAAACAACAAGGTGTTGGGAGAGCTAGATAACCACATATAAAAGACTAAAACTGGACCCATACCTTTCACCACTTACAAATATTGACTCAAACTGGATAAAAGATTTTTTTTTTTTTGAGACAGAGTCTCACTTTATCACCCTTGTTAGAGTGCTATGGCATCACAGCTCACAGCAACCTCCAACTGGCTTAGGCAATTCTCTTGCCTCAGCCTCCCAAGTAGCTGGGACCACAGGTGCCGCCCTGGATAAAAGTTTTAAATCTAAGGCACAAAAAAATAAAAATCCTAGAAGAAACTGTGGGGAAAACACTTGAAGATATGACCTAGAGAAAAATTTTATGAAGAGGATTTCAGTGGCAATTGCAACAAGAACAAAAATAAAACCTATGTTAACCAGTGTGATATAAATGTGTCAACCGGTCTGTGAAACTAGTGTATGATGCCCCTTGATCATATCAATGTACACAGCTATGATTTAATTAAAAAAAAAAAACAAAAACAAAAAATAAATAAAACAAATTTTAATTAAACTGAAAATCTTGTGTATAGCTAAGAAACAACCCCAAAGCAAACAGACAACCTTCAGAATGGGAAAAGACATTTGCATATTATGAATTGGACAAAACCTTGATAACTAGGATTCATAGAGAACTCAAATTAATCAACATAAAAAGACCAAATAATCCCATTTATCACTGGGCAAGAGATAACAAACATAAAAAATGCTCATCATCCTTAAACATTAGAGAAATGCAAATCAAAACCACCCAGAGAGATTACCTAACCCCAGTGAGAATGGTCCACATCACAAAGTCTCAAAGCTGCAAATGCTGGCATGGATGTAGAGAAAAGAGAATACTTTTACACTGCTGGTGGGACTGCAAACTAGTGTAACCTTTTTGGAAGAAAGTATAAAGAATCCTCAAAGAACTCAAACTAGACCTCCCATTTGATCCTGCAATCCCATTACTAGGCATCTACCTAGAAAAAAAAAAATCTTTTTAGTATAAGAGCATTTGCACTAGACTGTTTATTGTAATTCAATTTGCAATTGCCAAAATGTGGAAACAACCTAAATGCCCACCAATCCAGGAATGGATTAACAATCCAGGAATGGATATACCATGGAATACTATTCTTCAGCCACTAAAAAAGGAGACGTTACATCTTTTGTAACCTGGATTGGAGTGGAACACATCCTTCTTAGTAAAGCATCACAAGAATGGAGAAGCAAGACTCCAATATAAAGGCAGTAGATGATCTAATATAAAGTGGGGGTAAGGGAATGAGGGAGCAGGGAGAGGGGAGGAGGGAAGGGGATGGGGGAAGTCGTGATGTATGGCACACTTCGTGGGGGGTACACAATAAGAGGAACTTTACCTAACAAATGCAATCTGTGTAACCTAACTCTCTGTACCCTCAATGAATCCCAGACAACTTAAAAAAAAGTGTTTTCGGTTCGGTGCTCGTAGCTCAGAGGTTAGAGTGCCAGCCATATACACTGGGGCTGGTGGGTTTGAACCCGGCCTGGGCCTGCTAAACGACAGTGACAACTACAACAACAACAAAAAATAGCCAGGCATTGTGGGGGGCCCCTATAGTCCCGCTACTTGGGAGGCAGAGGTAAGAGAATCATTTAAGCCCAAGACTTTGAGGTTGCTATGAGCTATGATGCCACAGCACTCTACCGAGTGCACTATAGTGAAACTCTGTCTCAAAAAAAAAATTTTTTTTTCAAACTGAAAAATATAAAATGAGAATTTTGAAACATATAGATGTTAGGTCATTTTGTCTAGATCACAGAGGATATCAGGGGAAATTTTTGGTGATAGGACTCTCAAATCCACACTGATAGTGACCACACAAAACTAATACCTGTGGTTACCTCTTAAGAAGGCAAATGTCGGCCCATGATCATATCAATGTACACAACTATGATTTAATTAAAAAAAAAAAAAAAAAGAAGGCAAATGTCAGGTGGCTCCTGTGGCTCAGTGAGTGGGTGCCATAAAAAATAGCTGGGCATTGTGGTAGGTGCCTGTAGTCCCAGCTACTCGGGAGTCTGAGGCAAGAGAATCACCTAAGCCCAAGAGCTAGAGGTTGCTGTGAGCTGTGACGTCATTGCACTCTACCGAGGGCAACAAAGTGACACTCTGTCTCTAAAAAAAAAAAAAAGAAGAAGAAGGCAAATGTCTTTACTTTTTATTTTATACACATCTGTACTGTCTGGTTTCTTTACATCATCACATTTTAAAAATGTATGTTTACAAAAATGGTGCATAAAAAATGTGAGCATGTCAAGCCATTTGATCTAGTTCCAAGGAGATCACCAACAGAGTGCAGAAAAATATAAAATGAAGGTTGTTTCCTAAAAGTCCTAAGGTGCTAACTGCCCATCCATAGGCACTGATGAAATAATTATGATATATCATAAAATGAAAAAAATGCAGCCATTAATATTAAAGATGTAAAGAATCATGTACAGGGCAGCGCCTGTGGCTCAGTGAGTAGGGCACTGGCCCCATATACTGAGGATGGCAGGTTAAAACCCTGCCCCAGCCAAACTGCAACAAAAAAATAGCCGGGCATTCTGGCAGGCGCCTGTAGTCCCAGCGACTCAGGAGGCTGAGGCAAGAGAATCGCCTAAGCAAGAGCTGGAGGTTGCTATGAGCTGTGACGCCATGGCACTCTACCAAGGGCAACAAAGTGAGACTCTGTTTCTAAAAAAAAAAAAAAAAGGAATCATTTATAGATATGGTAAGATGCCCATGACATACTGAATTCATAAATAAGGTCACAGGAGAATGTGTTTGACATGATAAATAATGTGGATGGTTAACTGTCTGGAAAACAGAGATAAACAGGTATCAGGTAGGTATCAACAGAGGTGTTTAAAAGGACACAAATGTTGGTTCAGTGCCCATAGTTCAGTGAGTAGGGTGCTGGCCACATAAACCAAGCCCAGCACAGGCCTGCTAAACAACAATTGCAACCCAAATTTAGCCGGGCATCATGGAAGGCACCTGTAGTCCCAGCTACTTGGGAAGCTCAGGCAAGAGAATCGCTTAAGCCCAAGAGTTTGAGGTTGCTGCAACCTGTGACTCCATAGTACTCTACTAAGTGTGACACAGTGAGACTCTGTCTCAAAAAAAAAGGAGGGGTGGTGCCTGTGGCTCAGTGGGTAGGGCACCGGCCCCATATATCAAAGGTGGCAGGTTCAAACCCAGCCCCAGCCAAATTGCAACAACAACAACAACAAAAATAGCTGGGCATTGGGGCAGCCGTCTGTAGTCCCAGCTACTCAGGACTCTGAGGCAAGTGAATCGCCTAAGCCCAGGAGTTGGAGGTTGCTGTGAGGTGTGTGATGCCACGGCACTCTACCCAAGCCAATAGAGTGAGACTCTGTCTCCACAAAAACAAAAGAAAACAAAACTTCCCCATAGCTCGATGATGGAATTTATTTATTTATTTATTATTATTATTCTTTTTTAGAGATAGAATCTCACTTTGTTGCCCTTGGTAGAGTGCTGTAGCATCACAGCTCACAGCAACCTCCAGCTCTTGGGCTTAGGCAATTCTCTTGCCTCAGGCTCCTGATTAGCTGGGACCACAGGCGCCCACCACAATGCCCGGCTATCTTTTGTTGCAGTTTGGCCGGGGTCAGGTTTGAACCTGCCACCCCCGGTATATAGGGCTGGTGCCCTACTCACTGAGCCTCAGGCACCACCTTATTTATTTATTTAGAGACAGAGCCTCAAGCTGTCGCCCTGGGTAGAGTGCTATGGCATCACAGCTCACAGCAACCTCAAACTCCTGGGCTTAAGTGATTCTCTTGCCTCAGCCTCCCAAGTAGCTGGGACTACAGGCACACACCACAATGCCCAGCTATTTTTTAGTTGTAGCCGTTATTGTTGTTTGGCAGGCCCAGACTGAATTTGAACCCACCAGCTCAGGTGTATGTGGCTGGCGCCTTAGCTGCTTGAGCCACAGGCGCTGAGCCTTGATGATGGAATTTAGGAGGCCTGTCTACTAAATTCTTTAAACTTTTCCTCTTTGAATTTTTGTAAAATGAAACAAAACAGTATTCAGTAGAAGTGAGCACATTTAGCACTCAGATCTTATTTCTAATACAAGTGTCCAATAGAAGAAACCAGGATCCTTGGTTGATTTTAAGACGGGGTGAGGAATATACCAGATGAGGCTGGAGCATCTTGTGATGCTATAAAGTAAGAAAGTGCTCAAAAAAATAAAAGAATAGGCCAGCACGGTGGCTCATACCTATAATCCTAGCAGTTTGAAGGGCTGAGGTGGGTGAATTGCTTGAGCTCAGGGTCCAGGGCAACAAAGTGAGACTCTGTCTCAAAAAAGAAAAAAAAAGGTAGGGAACATGTTAAAGGATCACAAGCGCTAACCTGAAAGAGCTCTCTCTCAATAGCCAAAACTAGAACAATTTAAGCAACAAAATAAATAACTGAGTATTAGTTTATAACCTAAATTATAAAATAAACATGCATGAGCCCAGGGTAATATAAATACATGATCAAATAAGTAAAGGAGCAGAGAGACAAATCTTCCTTGTAGAATTCCAAGCAATATGTATAGCTACTCCCCCTGCCCTAAGCTGGAGTGTAACCTCTTCCCTTTTCCCAACCACACACCCACCTCCTTAAGTATGGGCTAGAATTAGGACTGGTGTCCTAAAAGTTGTTTAGAAAGGGAAAAATAGGGTGGCGTTTGTGGCTCAGAGGAGTAGGGCGCTGGCCCCATATACTGGAGATGGTGGGTTCAAACCCAGCTAAGTGATCTCAGTGAACATCACCAGCGCTAATACATGTTGTGTCCTTCATATTATATGTTGAAAAGGGAGCTTCACCTCTGTAATATTCTTCCCCAAAACTTATAACCGCAGACAAATCCTAAAGAAGACAACAAACAAACCCAAATTGACATTCTACAAAATGCCTTGCCAATACTCTTCAAAACTGTCAAGGTCATGACAAATACAGAAACAATAAGAAATAGTAACAGACCAGAAGAGACAAAGGAGAAATCACAATTAAAGGTAACGTGATAACCTGGTTCAGATCCTGGGACAGAAAAGGGGCATTAGTGGAAAAACAAGTAAAATTAAAATAAAATTTAGCTTTTTTTTTTTTTTTTTTTTGTGCAGTTTTTGGCCGGGGCTGGGTTTGAACCCACCACCTCCAGCATATGGGGCCAGCGCCCTACTCTGTTGAGCCACAGATGCTGCCCTAAAATAAAATTTAAACAGTGATTTTCAACCACTGTGCCATGAGAGGATTTTTTTTTTTTTTTTTTTTTTTTTAATTATTGGGGATTCATTGAGGGTACAAGAATTTGGGTTTTTTTTAGAGAATCTTAAATGTGCTGCAAAAACTTTTAAAGATCATTAAATTATTTCGAAAGAAGTTCAAAGCATATTAAGCATACTCTCTTTTTTGATCAACATAATTTAAATGTGCCATGGAAGTTTAATTATCGGTTCAAATGTGCCATGAGATAAAAAAAGGTTGAAAACCACTGTTTTAGACAAAACAAGTGCTCATAAATAAAAGCTGGAAGGGTGCATAAGCTTGATGTAGCAGAAAACAGGAGAAAGGGTTAAAAACCCTGGTTTAGAGTTTAGTTAGTAAGGTTGTACCAGTGTTGGTGTATTCATTTTGAAGAATGTACCATGATAATGTGAGGGTTAACATTAAGGAAAAGTGAGTGAGAGATATGTAGAAATTATCTTTACTCTCTTTTAAACTTCCCTTTAATATAAAATTATCCTAAAATAAAAGATTTATTAGAAAAAGTAGCCGGGCCAGGCACAGTGGCTCACACATGTAATCCTAGCACTCTGGAAGGCTGAAGCCAGTGAATTGCCTGAGCTCAGGAGTTCAAGACCAGCCTGAGCTCTAAAAAACAGCTGGATGTTGTGGCAGGTGGCTGTAGTCCCAGCTACCTGGGAGGGTGAGGCAAGAGGATTGTTTGAATCCAGGAGTCTGGGGTTGCTGTGAGCTATGATGCCATAGCACACTACCCAGGGTGACAAAATGAGAATGTCTCAAAAAAAAAAAAAAGTCTTGAATAAGGGAGGATGTATATTTTTCAAACCAAGTGGACTAGAAACTCTCAACTCTGTCCCTAGGCTAGCTAAAAAAGAAAAGTCTGGTATCGAACTGGGTGCGGTGGCTCACGCCTGTAATCCCAGCACTGTGGGAGGCTGAGGAGAGAGGGTTGCTTGAGCTCAGGAGTTCAAGGCTTGTCTGAGAGACAGTGAGACCCAGACTCATGGAAAAAAATGGAAAAACCCAGCCGGGTGCCACGGCGAGCGCCTGTAATCCCAGCGGCTTCGGAGGCTGAGGCAGCAGGATGCCCACAGCCCGAGTCTGAGGTTACAGTGAGCTACGATGCCATTGCCCTCTGCTCAGGGCATGGGGTAGAACTCTGTCTCGACAAAAAAAACAAAAAAAGAAAGAAAGAAAAGTCTGGTATCAAATTCATGTGCACAGAGAAATTCCTATTGAGAATAGGAGTTTCCCCCACCCATCTGAAGATAGGGTCTGTGATCCTTGTGGAAAATCATTTTCCTAAGGTTGAGGAGGCTTTGAAATACCCAAGATACAGAGGTTGGGGTTAGAAGTGATTTTCTAGATCAATGGTTCTCAAAGTTTGGCCCCCAATCCAGCATCAGTATCACCTGAGAACTTAGAAATGTGGATTCTTAGGCATTTCCCCAGATCCACTAAATTAGAAACTCAGAGATAGGGGCCCATCAATCAGTGTTTTTTCAAATCCTTTGGTAATTGCAATTCAGGTGAAAGTTTGAGAATTAAACTTTTCTTCTTCTTCCTCCCCATTCCTCCTCCTCCCCACTTCTCCCCCCCCACCACCTTTCTTTTCTTTTCCTTTTTTTTTTTTTTTTTTTTTGAGGCAGGATCTTATGCTGTGCCCAGGCTACAGTGCCGTGGCCTCATCATAGCTCACTGCAACCTCAAACTCTTGGGTTCAAACAATCCTCCTGCCTTAGTACCTGGGACAAAGGGGGATATGTGCCACCATACCAAGCTAGGTTTTCTATTTTTTTGTACAGATGGGGTCTTGCCTTGTTCAGGCTGGCCTTGAACTCCTGGCCCTGAGCAAACCTCCCATCTCAGATTCACAAAGGGCTAGGATTTACAGGCATGAGCCACCATGCCCAGTCAAGAATCAAAGTTTCTGATCTAGCTTAGAGGTGACTCATAGGCCACATCTAGCATACCACCTATTTTTTGTGCAGTCTGTGAGCTAAGAATGGTATTTATTTTCTTATTTTTAATTTTCTTATTTTTCTTTTTTTGAGATAGAGTTTTAGTCGCCCTGGGTAGAGTGTCATGGTGGCATAGCTCATAGCAACCTCCAACTCCTGGGCTAATCTGATCCTCTTGCCTCAGCCTCCTGAGTAACTGCTGGGACTACAGGCACCTACCACAACATCCAGCTAGTTTTTCTATTTTTAGTAGAGATAGGGTCTCACTCTTGCTCAGGCTGGTCTCAAACTAAACCCAAGCAATCTACCTGCCTTGGCCTAACAGAGTGCTAGGATTATAGGCTTGAGCCACTGCATTCAACATATATTATTATTATTATTCATTTATTTATTTATTTATTTTTAGAGACAGAGTCTCACTTTATCACCCTTGGTAGAGTGCCGTGATATCACAGCTCACAGCAACCTCCAACTCCTGGGTTTAGGCGATTGATTCTCTTGCCTCAGCCTCCCGAGTAGCTGAGGCTACTCGCCTGCCACAATGCCCAGCTATTTTATTGTTGCAGTTTGCCCGGGGCTGGACCTGAACCCATCACCTTCGGTATATGTGGCCGGTGCCCTACTCACTGAGCCACAGGCTCCACCCTATTATTATTATTATTAATTAATTTTTGAGACAGTCTCACTTTGTCACCCTCAGTAGAGTGCCCTGGCATTACAGCTTACTGCAACCTCAAACTCTTGGGCTCAAGTAATTCTCTTGCCTCAGCCTCCTGAGTAGGTGGGATTATAGACACCTGCCACAACACCCAGAGATGGGGTCTCAAGCTGGTTTTGAACTCCTGAGCTCAAGCAATCAACCTACCTCGGCTTCCCAGAGTGCTAGGAGTACAGGTGTGAGCTACCACGCCCAGCCTATTTATTTATTTATTTATTTATTTAGAGACAGTCTCACTCTGTTGCCCTGGGTAGAGTGTGGTGGCATTATAGCTCACAGCAACCTCAAACTTGGGCTCCAACAACTCTCTTGCTTCAACCTCCTGTGTTGGAAAGGGGCTTTTGTCTCCTCTCTTCCCTTTTTTGGGGAGGACTAAGGTGTGCTCCACAATAACTGTCTAGTTTTTCTATTTTTAGTAGAGATGGGGTCTCTTGCTCTTGTTCAGGCTGATCTTGAAGTCCTAAACTCAAGCAACCCACCTGCCTCAGCCTCCTAGTATGCTAGGATTACAGGTGTGAGCCACTGCAAACATCTTTTTGTAAAAAAAGTGTTTACACTTTTAAATGCATGAGAAAAAAATCAGAGTAATATTTTCTGATGTGAAGATTATTTAAAATTTGAATGTCCGTCTCCATAAATAAAATAGTACAGAAAACAGCCATATCCATCCATTTATGCATTATCTATGGCTTTTATGCTATAAAAGCAGAGTTGAGAAGTTGCAATGGGTAACATACGGTTCTTACACTATAATATTCACTATCTGTCCCTTTATAGAAAAAAGTTAATGGGAATCATTGAAATATTCCTAGGATAAAGTTATCAGGCAAAATACAACACAACACAGTATTTGGGACATACTTATACATATTTATTGTTTATCTGAAGTTCAAATTTAACTGGGTGACTTGCTTTTTTTTTTTTTTTTTAGACAATGTCTCACTATGTCGCCCTGGGTAGAGTGCCATGGTGTTATAGCTCACAGCAACCTCAAACTCTTGGGCTTAAGCGATTCTCTTGCCTCAGAAGGTAGCTGGGACTACAGGCACTCGCCACGACGCCCAGTCATTTTTTTGTTGCAGTTGTCATTGTTGACTTTTAGCTGGCCCAGGCTGGATTCAAACCTGCCAGCCTCGGTGTATGTGGCTGATGCCCACTGAGCTATAGGCAACACCTAGGGTGACTTGCATTTTTATTTGCTAAATCTAGCAATCCTTCCCAAGAGGAACTCCATGCCCCCAAATCATACTAACCAGGAAGAATGAGGAGTAGAAGCCTCAGACAAGTTGACTCCAGGATCACTCTGAGATCATGTCCCCACATATTACCTGGGGAGGTTGGGCTTAGATAGAGGAGAAGAGGAAAGAAGAGAACTGGGATTTAACTTAAATGCATATGAAAGAGATGATGAGTCACCTGGGTTTCAAGAATTTCCCAAGATGGGCTGGGTGAGGTGGCTCATGTCTGTAAAACCAGCACTCTGGGAGACCCAGATGGGCGGATCCTTTGAGCTCAGGAGTTCAAGACCAGCCCAAGCAAGATTAAGACCCCATCTCTGAGAATACTTGGGCAGGTGCCTGTAGTCCCAGCTATTGAGGAGACTGAGGCAAGAGGATCTCTTGAGCTCAAAAGTTTGAGGTTTCTGTGAGCTATGATGCCACAGTACCCTACACAGGGTGACAAAATAATACTCTATCTTAAAAAATAAAAAATTCCCAAGAATGGAAAAATATAAGGGGGCTGAATATGAGGCTCCTGGCCAAGGCTGTAGTTACTCAGCTATGTTCTTAAGTTACCTTGGCCTGGCTCCAGAGGAATGCTGACAGGCTCGCCATCCATTTCCCTGAACTTGGCAAAGCCATGGCTTGATATGGACCTACCTAACAGAAGCCTCTAGATCTTTAGGTCAACATCCTTAGTGGGTTGTATTTCTCTCCACTCTGAAAGCCCATGTCTGATCCAAGTAGGATGAATTGGCCTTTTTCTTTTCTCATTCCTACCACTTGTGCTTAGAACCTGAGACTTAAGCAGTGACCTGGCCTGGGTTGGCTTGTCCTTACCTGCCCCAGACAGGCAGCTTCCATACCCTTTGGCAGGCCTGAGTCATTTCAGGTAACAAAAGATATGTCCACTAAGGGACCCAAAATCCCATCCTTGTGATACAATTCAGAACTTGGAACTCTTAGAGATGACATTATGGGAAAGTTATCAGTGTACAGCAGGTGTTCATTAAATATTTGTTCTATTTTCTCAACTTAGAGCAGAGGAGTATACCCTTCATTTGGTGACAGATGTTCTCTGGTGAGATACTCTCTCCCCAAAGGGCAGCGAGGCACATGGGTGCATTGTACCTGAATATCTGAGGACGCAGGGAAAAGGATCCATTGCTTGGATGTGGCAATATGGGTATCTCCACCTCCACCTGATTACTCTTCTAAATGGACATGTTCCAATACCTAATCCTAAACAAGTGCCTGTAGTCCCACCTACTCAGGAGCCTGAGGCAGGAGGATTCCTTGAACCCAGTAGTCAGAGGTTGCTATGAACTACGATGCCGTGGTACTTTAGCTTGGGCAACAGAGTGAGACTCTGTCTCAAATACATACATACATACACACATAAATGCTATTGTCCATGGAAAGAAAGAGGCAAAAGAAAGTACTCAACAATAGTTATTATTTTTATCTTTTTTTTTTTTTTTTTTTTTTTGCCGTTTTTAGCCAGGGCTGGGTTTGAACCCACCCCCTCCGGCATATGGGACTGGTACCCTACTCCTTTGAGCCACAGGTGCCGCCCATTTTATTATTTTTTATTTTTTATTTTTTTTTTGAGACAGAGTTTTACTTTGTTGCCCTCAGTAGAGTGCTGTAGTGCCACAGCTCACAGCAACCTCCAGCTCCTGGGCTTAGCTGGGACTACAGGTGGCCACCACAACGCCCAGCTATTTTTGTTGTTGTTGTTGCAGTTTGGCTGGGGCTGGGTTTGAACTTGCCACCCTCAGTATATGGGGCTGGCGCACTACTTACTAAGCCACAGGTGCCACCCTATTATTTTTATCTTTAATATTAGACTCCCTTCTTTTTTTTTTTTTTTTTTTTTTGAGACACAGTCTCACTCTGTTGCCCTGCGCAGAGTGCTATGGCATCACAGCTCACAAAAACCTCAAACTCTTGGGCTCAAATGATCTTCTTGCCTCACCCTCCCAAGTAGCTGGGACTACAGGCATCTGCCACACGCCTGTCTATTTTTAGAGACAGGATCTCACTCTTCTTAGGCTAGTCTGGAACTCCTGAGCTCAAGCAATCCATCCGCCTTACCTCTCAGAGTGCTAGGATTACAGGTGCGAGGGACTCCCTTCTTCTAAAACTGTATAAATCCCTTCCTGATACTTCAGAACATCAAGGAGGAAATGTATCCAAGTCTAACATGTCCCTTAGTAAGAATAATATCTAGGAATCTCCCACAGTGCCTAGCACAGACAAGTTCTAAAAGTACAAAGCAGGCACAGAATTAAAGACAGACAGAGATTGGTTCGGTGCCTGGGGTTCAAGGGGCTAAGGCGCCAGCCACATACACCTGAGCTGGCAGGTTCAAATCCAGCCCGGGCCTGTCAAACAACAATGACAGCTGCAACCAAACAATACCCAGGTATTGTAGCAGGCGCCTGTAGTCCCAGGTACTTGGGAGGCTGAGGCAGGAGAATCGCTTGAGCCCAGGAGTTTGAGGTTGCTGTGAGCTGTGATGCCATAGCACTCTACCCAGGGCGACAGCTTGAGGCTCTGTCTCAAAAAAAAAAAAAAAAAAAAGATAGACATTGAGGCAGACAAACACAGAATCTTTAATTAGAAGTTGGGATAACCTGGATTACGATCTTGGTTCGGCCAATAGTTCAAGGTATTACTTTTCTTCTGTAAAAAGGTAAGATGTGGCTGATGCCGTGGCTCACCCTGTAATACTAGCACTCTGGGAGGCAGAAGCGGGAGGATCCCTTGAGCTCAGGAGACCAGCCAGAACAAGAGCAATACCCATCTCTACTAAAAGTACAAAAATTAGCCGAGTGTTATAGCGGGTACCTGTAGTCCCAACTACTCAGTAGGATGAGGAAGGAAGATTACTTGAACTCAGGAGTTTGAGGTTGACGTGAGTAAGACCTAGGCCATGGCAATCTAGCCCAGGCGACAGAGGGATACTCTGTGTAAAAAAAAAAAAAAAAGAAAGAAAAGAAAAGAAAAGAAAAGAAAAGAAAAGAAAAGAAAAGAAAAGAAAAGAAAAGAAAAGAAAAGAAAAGAAAAGGGAAGAGAGGAGACAGAGGCACCTTTTCAACACAATCAAACCCTCTGTGCAGTGGCCATCCACCCCAGCACTTTCAATTCTTTCCACCAGGTGGCATATGAATACCAAATTGCCCAGGCCAAATCAGAAAGGAGTCTCTTCATCTCATTTTGTTATTCTTGTTTAATAGATCATTGCAAATATGACACTTTTGTAAGATATATTTTTATAATATTATAGTCCACTTTGTTGAAGTATAATTTACATACCGTAAAATTCGAGCTTATAAGAAGGGTTTTTTTTTTGAGACAAGAGTCTCACTTTGTTGCCCTCGGTAGATTGCCACGGTGTCACAACTCATAGCAATCTCAAACTCTTGGGCTCAAGCGATTCTCTTGCCTCACCCTCCCAAGAAGCTGGGACAGGCACCCACCACAATGCCCAGCTATGATTTGTCTTGTTTTGTTTTGTTTGGGAGAGAGTCTCACTCCGTGCTGTAGCGTCATAACTCACAGAAACCTCAAACTCTTGGGTTTAAGTAATCCTCCTGCCTCAGCCTCCCAAGTAGCTGGGATTATAGGTGCTCACCACAATGCCCAGCTAGTTTTTCTATTTTTAGTAGAGACTGGGTCTTGCTCTTATTCAGGCTGATCTAGAACTCCCCAGTTCAAAGTATCCTCCTGCCTCAGTCTCCTGGAGTGCTATGATTACAAGGAAGAACCACTCTGCCCAGCCGGGTTTTTTTGCTTTAAAAAAATTGTGTAATAGGGTGGTGCCTGTGGCTCAAAGGGGTAGGGCGCTTGTCGGAGGTGGCGGGTTCAAACCCAGCCCCGGCCAAAATAAAACCACACACACAAAAAAATGTGTAACATTTCAAGATCTGTAAAAGTAAAGAAAATACCCATATATACACATCACATGAATTTAATAAATGTTCAATAGCAAGTAGAAATAGATTCATATATTGCATGTTGCATCTACCTTTCTTCTTTATCCCTGCATACCCAAGGATAACTGCTATTCTGTTCTCAGGGTATCATAAATTCCAAGTTTTAATATTTTTATTGTATATGTGTGCTTCTGCAAACAATATGCTCTACTGTTTTGTTGGCTTTAAAAATTTCATAAATGTGGCTGAGACCAGTGGCTCACATCAATAATCCTAGCACTCTGGGAGGCTGAGGCAGGTGGCTTTCTTGAGCTCATAAATTCAAGACCAGCCTGAGCAAAAGTGAGACCCTGTCTTTACTAAAAATAGAAAAACTTAGGCAAGAGGATCACTTGAGCCCAAGAGAGGGAGGTTGCTGTCAGCTATGATGCCATGGCACTCTAACCAGGATGACAGCTTGAAAAATGAATAAATAGGCTTGGCACCTGTGGTTCAAGTGGCTAAGGTGCCAGCCACATACACTTGATCTGGTGGGTTCAAATCCAGCCCGGGCCTGCCAAACAACAATGATGGCTGCAACCAAAAAATAGCCAGGCATTGTGGCAGGCTATTTTATCTGTAGTCCCAGCTACTTGGGAGGAGGAGGCAGGAGACTCGCTTGAGTCCAGGAGTTGGAGGTGTTGCTGTGAGCTGTGATGCCATGGCACTCTACCCAGGGGGACAGCTTGAGGGTCTGTCTAAAAAAAAAAAAAAAAAAAAATTATTGGGTTTAAGTGATTCTCTTGCCTCCATCTTCTGAGTAGGTGGGACTACAGGCACCCACCACAATGCCTGGCTATTTTTAGAAATGAGGTCTTGCTCTGGCTCAAGCTGGTTTCGAACTAGTGAACTCAGATAATCCACCTGCCTCAGTATCCCAGAGTGCTGGGATTACAGGTGTGAGCTATAGCGCCTAACCTCCTTTGGCCACTTTTTTTAGGTTGTTAGTCTTTTCTTCCTAATCCATAATAATTTTTTCTTTCTTTCTTTTATTTTCTTTGTTCTATTTATTTCTTTTTGGAAGGCAAGGGAGGATGTAAAAAAAGTTTGTTTTTGCTTCAAAGAGCTTTTCTCAAAGAGTAGAGATTCATTTTCATTATATATCAATATCTTTTTCTTTCTTTCTTTCTTTCTTTCTTTTTTTTTTTTTTTTGCTGTTGTCCTAGGTTTATTAAAATGTTACAGCACAGCAGATAGATTCAAACAATTCCACATAGTGTTTTCTTTTTGGCTATTTTTTTTTTTTCTTGAGACAGAGTCTCACTATGTCACCCTTGATAGAGTGCCATGGCATCATAGCTCACAGCAACCTCAAACTCTTGGGCTTAAGTGATTCTCTTGCCTCAGCCTCCCAAGTAGCTGGGACTACAAGCACCCACCAGAATGCCTGGCTACTTTGTTGCTATTGTTGTCATCAGTGTTTAGCTGGCCTGGGCCAGGTTTGAACCTGCCAGCCCCAGTGTATGTGGCCGGCACCCTAACCACTGAGCTACGAGCGCCAAGTTCCACGTAGTATTTTGAACTTCATCCCAACTATAGGCTCAGTGAACTGGAGGTTGGACAGACTGCCAAAGTCCAAAAGCTTCAGCATTTCCTTAGTGTCAGGATCTACTTCAATGATCTCCTGATCTGGGCCTGAGACCTCAGGGACATAGGTGTCTATCCTCTCTCTCTCCCCCTCCTGCAGCTTGATGGAGATGCCTCTCACTGGGCCCTCTGGATACATCATCAGGTGTGTGACATAGACCAGTTCTTGCTGGGAATACTGGCGATCTCCTCACACACACGCTTGTTCATGTGAAAGTCATGCCCAGACATGTGTAGCATTTCTCAATGATGACCCAAGCAGCTTTCTTCATGGTTTTGGTATGAATGTTGGCAGGTCCTTGGTAAAAGAGGCTCTCTTTCTTTTTTTAACAAACAGGGTCTGGGCTGGGCTCAGTGGCTCATGCCTGTAATCCTAGCACTCTAGAAGCCAAGGCAGGTGGATTGCCTGAGCTCAGGACTTCAAGACCAGCCTGAGCAAGAGCATGACCTCATCTCCAAAAAAAAAAAGAGAAAGAAATAGCTGAGTATCGTGGCAGGCGCCTGTAGTTCCAGCTACTTGGGAGGCTGAGGTAAGAGAATTGCTTGAGCCCAAGAGTTTGAGGTTGCTGTGAGCTATGATGCCATAGCACTCAACTCAACCTCAGGGTGACTTAGTGAGACTCAATGGGAGTGCAATCACAGATTACTGCAACCTCAGTCTCCTGGGTTTCAGAGATCCTCCTGCCTTAGCCTCTGAACAGCCAGAGCTACAGGTACATGCCACCATACCTAGATAATTTATTTTTTAAGAAGTTAAGAAAAATGGTAGCTGAACATGGTAACTCATGCCTATAACCCTAGCATTTTGGGAGGCCAATGCAGGAGGATTGCTTGAGGAGTTCAAGACCAGCCTGAGCAAGAGCGAGACCCTGTGTCTATGAAAAACACACAAAGTACGCTGGGCTCAATGGCTCCCAGCGCACTGGGAGGCCAAGGGTGGTGGATAGCTTGAACTCAGAAGTTGCATATCAGCCTGAGCAGTAGCAAGACCTTATCTCTACCAAAAATAGAAAAATTAGCTGGTGTTGTTATAGATGCCTGCAGTCCTAGCAACTTGAGAGGCTTAATCAAGTGGATAACTTGAGTTTGAAGTTGCTTTGAGTTATGATGTCGCTGTGGCACTCTACTAAAAGTGAGATTCTGTCCACCACCCCTCCAAAAAAAGATAAAGCATCTGGGTATGGAAGCAGGCATTTATAGTCTCAGCTTCTCTGGAGGCCAAGGTAGGAGGATCACTTGAGCCCAGGAGTTTGAGATTACAGTGTGTTATGATGTCGCCACTGCCCTCTAGCCTGTGGGTGACAGAATTGAAAACTGATCTCAAAAACAAAACAAAACAAAACAGACCAGGCCCAGTGGCTCATGCCTGTAATCCCAGCACTTGGGAGACCGAGACAGTTGGACTGCCTGAGCCCTTGAGTTCCAGACCAGCCTGAGCAAGAGTGAGACCCCCATCTCTAAAACATAGCTGGGCACCTGTGGTCCCAGTTACTTGGGAGGCTAAGGCAAGAGAATCGCTTAAGCCCAGGAGTTTAAGGTTGCTGTGAGCTAAGACACCACAGCACTCTATCGAGGGTGACCAAGTGAGACTCTGTCTCAAAAACAAAACAAAACAAAACAAAACAAAACAAAACAAAACACAACACTGTAATCCTAGCAATCCGGGAGGCCCAGGCAGGTGGATTGCTTGAGCTTGGGAGTTCAAGATCAGCCTGAGCAATAGTGAGACCCCATTTCTACTAAAAACAGGAAAACCAAGGCAAAAGGATCACTTGAGCCCAGGAATTTGAGGTTGCTGTGAGTTATGATACCACAGCACTCTACCAAGGGCCATAAAGTGAGACTCTGTCTCAAAAAAAAAAAAGCATATTGCCCTGGCTGGTCTCAAACTCCAGACCTAAAGCAATCCCCCTGCCTTTGTCTTCCAAGTGACTGGGCTAACAGGTGTGAGCCACTGCACCCAGCTGGTATGAGTTTTTTCTTTAATGGAGAAATGTTTTATTTTTTTGCAGCTTTTCCCTACTTCCATATCTTTTTCAATTATTAGTTCTTATGGCTCATCCCTATAATCCTAGCCCTCTGGGAGGACGAGGCTGGTGGATTGCCTGAGCTCAAAGGTTCAAAACCAGTCTGAGCCAGAGTGAAAACTTGTCTCTAAGAAAAATAGCCAGTTGTTGTGATAGGCACCCGTAGTCCCAGGTACTTGGGAGGCTGAGGCAATAGAATCCCTTGAGCCTAAGAGTTTGAGGTTGCTGTGAGCTATGATGCCATAGCACTCTACCAAGAGTGACAAAGTAAGACTCTGTTTAAAAATTTTTTTTTATTAATTCTTCTTGTTTTGTTCCTTTTTTTATTAACTTTTTTTTATTTATTTGCTTATTTTGAGACAGTCTGACTCCGTTACCCTGAGGTCGAATGCTATGGTGTCATAGCTCACAGCAACCTCAAACCATGGGCTCAAGCGATCCACTTGCCTCAGCCTCCCAAGTGGCTGGGACTACAGGTTCCTTCTGCATTGCCTAGCTAGTTTTTCTATTTTTATTTTTATTTTTTTGAGACAGAGTCTCACATTGTCCTCCCTTGGCAGAGTGCTATGGTGTCATAGCTCACAGCAACCTCAAACTCTTGGACTCAAGCAATTCTCTTGCCTCAGCCTCCCAAGTAGCTGGGACTATAGGTTCCTACCACAATGCCCAGCTACTTTGTTGTTGTCGTTGTTGTCATTGTTGTTTGGCAGTCCCGGGCTGGGTTCGAACCTGCCAGCTGGGTTTGAACCCCCCCAGCCACAGGTACTGAGCCAGTTCGTCTATTTTTAGTAGAGAAAGAGTCTCACTTTGCTCAGGCTGGTCTTGAACTTCTGAGCTCAGGCTATCTCCACACCTCAGCCTTCCAGAGTACTAGGATTATAGGTTTGAGCCACTGCTCCCAGGCCCCCCCCCCTTTTTTAATAGGACAAGATATTACCTAACAATCTTCTCCTAGTACTTATATGGTTTCATTTTTTAATAGGTAAGTCTTTGATCCATTTAGAATATATTTCCGTATAAATAATAAAATGGGGTTCCAGTTTTATTTTATTGCTTTTGGTTGTGCCAAACCCTACTTATTGAATAATCCATCTTTTTCACAAAACACAGAATGCTATCATTATTGTATACTAAGTTGCTTTATACATTTCTGGCTAGTCATGGAATAATTTACAGGCTCCATTCAAGGGCAGGTCAAAGCTGGGGGCTGTAAATAGGAATCTCTGGAGCTGGCTAGATTCTCTGTTCTGAGTGTGCCCTTGCTCTGTGTAGCCTCTGAGCTGCTGTCCTCTTTGGAGTGCTTTGGCAGCTGGGTTTGGCTGCTGGGTGCCAGGAATGAGGCCCGTAATTTGAAATGAAGAAGCCTTAGTGAGGTAGTGGTGCTGTGTGGTCAGTTTCCAGGTAAATCGGGGCATAAGAAATGAGGGATTTAACCAGCCAGGAAATTTACAAACTGATCCTAAAATTTTTCTGGTAATTCCAATGACCTGCGATAACCACAAGATAATCTTGAAAAAGAGTGAAGAGACCATGCCACCATGCCTGGCTTAGGAACATTTTATTTCTGACCAAAAAAGGTCAGGCAGGGCATGGTGATCACAAGGCAGCAGAAGGGATTTAGGTTATTAGGTTTGAGGAAGATCTGCTTCTTGGGTTACCAAGAGATATCTTTATGAGAGGATTAGACAGAATACTCCTGAAGCAGAGTTTCTCATGTCATAGTTAAAAAATTTCCAGTTCTCAAACCACTTTCTGAAAAATATTAATTTAGCCTGATGGGAAAAAAATTAGCATGAAGGAAACTGGGAAGTACTTTCTTAGGCGGTGCAGGGGAGAGAACTAAAGGCTTTCCTGGAAAATCAGGCTGTGATACAAGTAATCCTAAGAAGTTTCCTTCACGAGGACTAGAAAGTTTTGTGCAGGCGTCTGAGGGATGAAGCTGCTGGAGAATGGGAGCAGAAGCTCCTCAGAACTCTGCCTAGTAACCCAGCAGGCTGGAAAATGTCCCAGCATGCTCTGAGGCCTGGTGTCCAATCCCAGTCCTCTTCAGAATACGCATGAGTCCCCAGATGTCAACTGGCTTTTTGAACCCCTCCTCTCTGCTCAGACACCACACACCCCCTCTCCATACACACACCCTTCATCCTTCCTCTTCTCCAAAAATAAGTTGGTAGGCCACATACACTGGAGCTGGCGGGTTCAAATTCAGCCCCAGCCAGCTAAACAACGACAACTACAACCAAAAAATAGCCGGGTGTTGTGGCAGGCACCTGTAGTCCCAACTACTTGGGAGGTTGAGGCAAGAGGATCACTTAAGCCCTAGAGTTAGAGGTTGCTGTGATCTGTGACACCACAGCACTCTACCGAGGGCGACATAATGAGACTCTGTCTCAAAAAAAAAAAAGTTAGTAACATCTGTAGTTCTCTGCTTTAAAACTAACAAAATGATGCCCGAGGATATACCAACAGAATTTTTCAGAGCCTGGCACCTTGATTAGGAAACTGGCTTTCAGCAGTAGCTTTACAAAATATTTCTCTAGTAATAGATGAATATATTTCTGACTATGTGCAAACAAATAAACAAAATGAATATGTAAAGCCCACCTTTACATACATCAAGATCTAAATACATCAAGAATATAAGGGTGTGTGATATCTGATCTTCCATGGCCCATATTGTCCTTTGCCTCACTAACAGCTATCTCCCCCCTTTCTCCCGGCTACAGGTCCTTTTTCCAACTTCTTACTTTCTCAATTATCTAAGCCCATCTGAGTCATTATCATCAGGTGGCCAGATAATGGGTGAGTGCTTGAGTTACCCCGATCACTGAGAGATAAAAGAAGATGGAACCTCAAAAATTCCAGGTAGAAATTAAAACTCTCTAGTTTTAAAAAAGCCAAGTTTGGCTCAGTGCCTGTAGCTCAGTGGCTAGGGCTCTAGCCACATACACTGGAGCTGGTGGGTTTGAACCCCGCCCGGGCCTGCCAAACAACAATGACAACTACAACCAAAAAATAGCCGGTGTTGTGGCGGGCAACTGTAGTCCCAGTTACTTGGGAGGCTGAGGCAAGAGAATTGCTGAAGCCCAAGAGTTTGAGGTTGCTACTCTACTGCGGGTGACATAGTGAGACTCTATCTTAGAAAAATAAAAAAAGCCAAGGCTAAATATGAATAACTCATGAGAACTGAAGACATTTATGTACACATGGATAGCTGGAACTTTTATTATTTTTATTTATTTATTTATTTATTTATTTATTTTTGAGGCAGAGTTTTACTTTGTCACCCCCAGTAGAGTGCTATGGCATGAGAGCTCACAGCAACCTCAAATTCTTGGGCTTAAGCCATCCTCTTGCCTCAGTCTCCTGAAGCTGGGACTATATGTATCCACAACACCCGGCTATTTTTAGAGATGAGATCTCACTTTTGCTCAGGCTGGTCTTGAATTCCTGAGCTCAGGCATCCACTTGCCTCCGGAGTGCTAGGATTACAGGCGTGAGCCACAGTGCCCACCTTAGATAACTGGAATTTTCTTTTTCTTTTTTTTTTTGAGACAGAGCCTCAAGCTGTCACCCTAAGTAGAGTGCCATAGCATCACAGCTCACAGCAACTTCCAACTCCTGGGCTCAAGTGATTCTCCTGCCTCCACCTCCCAAGTAGCTGGGACTACAGGCACCCACCACAACACCAGGCTATTTTTTGGTTGTAGTTGTCATTGTTGTTTGGCGGGCCCAGGCTGGATTCGAACTCCCCCAGCTCAGGTGTATGTGGTTGGCACCTTAGCCACTTGAGCCACAGGGGCCAAGCCTTTTTTTTTTTTTTTTTTGTGGAGACACAGTCTCACTTTACCACCCTCAGTGGAGTGCCGTGGTGTCACAGCTCAGCTATTTTTTTGTTGCAGTTTGTCCTGGGCCGGGTTTGAACCCACCACCCTTGGTATATGGGGGGGCCAGTGCCCTACCCACTGAGCCATAGGCACTGCCCTGATAGCTGGAATTTTTTTTTTTTAAAGACAGAGCCTCTAGCTGTTGCCCTGGGTAGAGTGCCATAGCATCATAGCTCACAGCAACCCCCAACTTCTGGGCTCAAGCGATTCTCTTGCTTCTTCCTCCCAAGTAACTGGGACTACAGGCACCCGCCACAATGCCTGGCTGTTTTTTGGTTATAGCCATCATTGTTGTTTGGTGGGCCCAGGCTAGATTCGAACCCCCCCAGCTCAGGTGTATGTGGCTGGTGCCTTAACCGCTTGAGCCGCAGGCGCCAAGCCAGTATGTTGACTGTTAATAGGTACAGGATGGCTTTTGGGGATGACAACAATGTTCTAGAATAAATTTTTCTTTTTTTGAGACAGAGTCTTACTATATTGCCCTCGGTAGAGTGTTGTGGCATCATAACTCACAGCAACCTCCAACTCTTGGGCGTAAGCGATCTCTTGCCTCAGCCTCCCGAGTAGCTGGGACTACAGGCGCCTGCCACAATGCCCGGCTATTTTTTTGTTGCAGCTGTTTAGTCGGCCCAGTCTGGGTTTGAACCCACCACCCTTGGTGTATGTGTCTGGTGTTGTAACCACTGTGTTAGGGTACCAAACCAATTAATTGTTGTTTTTTTTTAATGTTTACCACAGAGGCTGGGTGAGGTGGGTCATGCCTGTAATCCCAGCACTCTGGGAGGCCGAGGTGGGTGGATTGCCCTGAGCTCACAGGTTGGAGACCAGCCTCAGCAAGAGTAAGACTCCATCTCTAAAAATAGCTGGGTGTTGTGGTGGGTGCCAGCTACTTGAGAGGCTGAGGCAAGAGAATTGCTTGAACTCAAAAGTTTGACGAATGGGTACAGGAGATTGCACTAATGTACACAGCTATGATTTAACAATAAAAAAAAAATAAATAAATAAATAAATAAAAAGTTTGAGGTTGTTGCGCGCTATGATGCCACAGCACTCTACGGAGGGTGACAAAGAGAGACTCTGTCTCAAAAAATATATAGATATAATAATGTTTACCACAGAATAGAATGTTCTAGAATTAGAGTTTGGTGATTACTGTGCAATTCCGTGACTATACTAAAAAACGTTGCATGATATACTTTAAATAGGTGAGTTGTCTGGTATTGAATTATACCTCAATAAAGCTGTTCTAGAGTTTTAAGTTTCTGCGATGCCATGTGGAAACTGAAGCTTCCTGAATGGGCCCTCTGGCCAGTGGGCACTTTAGATGAGAACTGCATGTAGGCCAGCACCAGCAGCAGCCCAACCATCTGCAGTTGGCTTACAGGCTGCTGTGTTTCAGCAGCCAGGTCTGATGGCTCAGGTGGCAGCCACTGCAGCTGGCATGGTGGTCAGCTGTGCTACTGGGCACACACTGGGCCTTCTGTGGGGGATGTAATGCTGAGGTCTCAAACCTTAACATCACTCACCAAGAGTCTCAGGAATGCCAGCCAGCACAGCCCCAGCAGCTTGGTCCCTGCTTCTGAGATAAATAGTTTTTGGAGTGTGCCCAGAATGAGGGTGTTAGAAAGCTCTGTGAGGGTTTCAATGAGGTGCTGAAACAGTGCCGACTTGGAACTGGATTATTCTAATCAAGAAGTTCACATTAAAGAAATGGAAAATCAGCTCTCATGCTGAAGTGAATTTAGCATAAAAATGTAATTGATAGTGAAAACATAAAGTGTAAAACTATCAGGTAAATCTCTCCTGTCACTAAGCTTCTTTGCTTTTTTGCTTCAGAATTGCAAGGAAATTTCGATGAGATGGTTAAGAATTTGGGACTGGGCATATAATTGTGTGCCTACCCTCATCCAGCTATTGTTATGTTATTGTTTTCGAGTTAATAAAAAAAAAGTAATTTTCTTTTTTTTTTTTTCCGCAGTTTTTGGCTGGGGCTAGATTTGAACCCGCCACCTCCGGCATACAGGGCTGGCGCCCCACTCCGTTGAGCCCCACTCCGTTGAGCCACAGGCGTTGCCCCACAAAAAAGTAATTTTCTTTAAAGAAAAAAAAAACTTATTATATTTTTTAAAAAGCCATTAGAGTTTGGTGCCTGTAATTCAGCGGCTGTGGCGCCCACCACATACACCGGAGCTGGCAGGTTCAAATCCTGCCTGGGCCTGCCAAACGACGACAATTACAACAAAAAAATAGCTGGTCTTGTGGGGGGCGCTTGTAGTCCCAGCTACTTGGGAGGCTGAGGCAAGAGAATCCTTTAAGCCCAGGAGTTTTAGGTTGCTGTGAGCTGTGATACCATAGCATTCTACCGAGGGCGACATAGTGACGCTCTGTCTCAAGAAAAAAAAAAAAAGAAAAGAAAAATCCATTAGGCTGGATGTGGTGGCTCACATCTGTAACCCCAGCACTTTGGGTAGCTAAGGCAAGTAGGATTGCTTGAATCCAGGACTTTGAGACCAGCCTGGGCAACATAGCAAGACTTTATCTCCATAAAACAGAAAAAATCAGCCAAGTATGGTGGCATGTGTCCGTAGTCGCAGCTTCAGGAGGCTGAGTGAAGATGATTGCTTGGACTAAGGAGTTTGGGCTGCTAGACACCAGTCTGGGCTACAGATTGAGACCCTATATCTAATTTAAAAAAAGATCTATACACTTTATCATGTGTAGTCATACCCCAATAAAGTTTAAAGCAAAAAAAATAATAATAATAACTGTACCTTATTGCCACAGGTATTTGAGAAGATGGGTAGAAAAGGATAAGGTATTTGGGATGCGATGTTTGCTAGGATACCAAGGATTCAGGGACACTGAATGTCAGAGCTGCCTCCTGCTGTGCCCCAAAAAGGTGCCAAAAGGAGTAAGCATGGAGTGGCCTAAGAGGACAGAGGGAGTTGAAGTAAGGCTGAGAGAAGTGCGTAGGATACAATGCCAGAGAGTAAGAAGCAGTCCAATTTGATGAAAACAAATTTACTTTCTGCCAAACAAAACTATTATATTTAATGTTTATTAAATATAAAGCAGTACCTGAACAAAACTATCAACTACTTCAAACCAGAGATAAAAATCATCAGTACCTTGATGTAATTTTTTTTTTTTTTTTTGAGACAGAGTCTCACTAAGTCGCCTTCAGTAGAGTGCTGTGGTGTCACAGCTCACAGCAACCTCAAACTCTTGGGCTTAAGTGATTCTCTTGCCTCAGCCTCTCAAGTAGCTGGAACTATAGGTGCCCGCCACCATGCCTGGCTATTTTTTTGTTGCAGTTGTCATTGTTGTTTAGCAGGCCTGGCTGGGTGAATGTGGCTGGCGCCATAACCACTGTGCTATGGGCGCCGAGCCCCCTTGATGTAATTTTGCAAGTATGAATTGAGTGCCTTCCATGTGTCTGAATCTGCGGTAGGCATGAGGCCAGGAATCTGTGACTCTACTCAGGTGCTTTCTGGGAAGTAAAATTGGGAGGGAGGGAAGAAGTTGGTAGCTAGAACCATAAGCAAAAGCTGCATTCTGTCAAGGAAAATTCCTAACCTTGAGCAGGGGCTGAGAGTGGGGGGAGCACAGGACAGTTCAAGAGAACACAGACCAGGGAATTGGGGGAACAAGGAAATCACACTGGTTTCTCAGACTGGGTAGTGAGGGCCTGGTAGGGCCCTGAATTTTGCAGAGCCAAATTCACACCTCTACTGGAAGATTTTATTAAAATCCACCAGATTCCTCTGGTGAATCTGCCAGAGCCCAGAAGGGCCTTTAAGGCCATGATACCAGAAATTTAGATTCAGTTAATCTGATGTTTTGGAAAAAGTGGGGAGTTGTCCAAGAACAGAAATATAAATTATTTCTGGTCTTACTATGTCACCCAAGCTGGAGTGCAGTGTCACGATCATAGCTCACTGTAACCTCCATCTTGTGGGCTCAGCCTCCCTCTGGTTATTTTATTTTATTTTTTGGAGACAGAGTCTCACTATGTTGCCCTGGGTAGAGTGCCATAGCGTCACAGCTCACAGCAACTTCCAACTCTTGGGCTTAAGTGATCCTCTTGCCTCAGCCTCCCAAGTAGCTGGGTCTACAGGTGCCCGCAACAATGTCCGGCTATTTTGGTTGTAGTTGTCATTGTTGTTTGGCAGGCCCGGCCTAGGCTCCAACTGGCCACCTTGGGTGTATGTAGCTGGTGCCCTAGCTGCTGAGCTATAGGCGCCAGGGTCCTCTGTTTATGTTTTAAAGTTTTTGTATGGATGGGGTCTTGCTGTTGTTCAGGTTTTTTTTTTTTTTGACAGAGTCTCACTTTGTAGCCCTGGGTAGAGTGCATGGTATCACAGCTCACAGCAACCTCAAACTCCTGGGCTCAAGCATTCGTCTTGCCTCCACCTCCTGAGTAGCTGGGCCTATAGGCTCCCACCACAATGCCTGGCTAGTTCTTCTATTTTCAATAGAGATGATCTAGCTTTTGTTCAGGCTGTTCTCAGAACTACTGAGCTCCAGCAATCCACCCTCCTCAGACTCCCAGAGTGCTAGGATTACAGGCATGAGCCACCCCACCTGGAGTAAAAATGGATTTGTATTGAAAGGATGCCACACATTTTCTGGACAAATTTTTATGGGATGAATGAGATTTGAACCACCACAATACTGCCTCTATAAGGAAATGTATTTCAAAGCTCAAAAACTTGTTACAAATAATCTAAATTTATTAGGGCAGGGACCAAGCCTAATTCACTATTGTGACTTCAAGATTTTGTGGACCCTTGATGTGGGTTGGAATGGTCTCACAATAAACTGTGCTTTCCCACTAAAGAATATAATCACATTTGTAGTCATTGCCACTGAGCTGGTCTCACCTGATAAACTCTGGAAGGGCAGGATCTTGTCCTTTTGTTTGCTACTGAAGCTCCAGAATCTTATCTAGGGCCTGTCATGTACTGTGCTGTATATATTTGCTGAGCAAATCAATGAGGGTGGTGCTAAAGTTTTGAACTTCAGGTATTGGTTATGCTGGATTTGAAAATAACATTTATGGTCGACTAAATTCTGGTACATCCATATAGTAGAATGTCAGGGTCCCACCCCGAGAGCAACTGAAGAAATATAAAGTTAGAAGTAACGGTAAAGAAAGACAAGAGACATAGAGTAGAATTAAAAGTGGGAGCTGAGGGGTCCATTGCCCACAGGGGGATTCTGACAATGCCCCATAGTGTTTGCTCCACTCTGATTTTATTTTTTTCATTTTCATTTTTATTTTTTTTTGAGACAGTGTCACTATATTGACCTTGGTAGAGTGCCCTACTGTCACAGCTCACAGCAACTTCAGGCTCCTGGGCTTAAGCGATTCTCTTGCCTCAGCCTCCCAAGTAGCTGGGACTACAGGCGCCCGCTACAATGCTGGCTATTTTTTATTGTAATTGCCATTGTTGTTTGGCAGGCCAGATTCGAACCTGCCAGCTCCGGTGTCTGTGGCTGGTGCCTAGCCCACTCTGATTTTACTGAAGTCTATTTGTCCAGAGGGTAAGATGAGGGAGGAAACAAAAATGTCAGCAGTTTCTCAATTGATCAAATCAGTTCCTATTGTTATTATTATTAACCTTAAGGGTAGCCTTCAATAATCTGAAATCTGAGCCTTGTATGGGAGAGCTTCCTGCTTAAGGTCACACAAATTTCTAGGGAGGTGTTAAGCTCCGCTAAATTATCTGTGGAGAGAACCTGCCATGGGTATTAATCTCCTCTGAGGCATGGGTAGGAGGGAGGCATTTTCCTTCCATCACCACCACAGAGGATTTTCCTCTGCCATAAGGGATATGTGCTCTTCTGCCCATAACTCAGAGCTGGAGCTACTCCCTTAGTCTTTGCCCCAGGCAAATGCAAATCTCCACAATGGGTATCTGCTTTGCCTGTTTATATGGGCAGGAAATGCCCTAGAAGATGTATTTTTTCTAGGACATTGTCATAGCCTCTTCTATGACCATTATTCTCCTCAGAGTGCTCACAGACTCAGCAGTCTGTTTGTAAGCTGTATCCCCAACAGGCTAGAATTTCAGAAAAGGCAAGAAGATTGCTAGGAATGGTTAGTTTAAATGTCAACTAGCTGACTTTTCTTTGTTCTGACTCATTAGGCTTACTTTTTAGTTTTCTTCTTTTTCTGGGGGTGCTTTGCCAAGAATGGGGTCTTCGCTTCCCATTTTCCTAGCAATGGAATACTATTGGAAAAGCACGAAGACAGTTTAGATAGTTATTCTTTTTACTTTTTGCTAATAGTAGATAGCTCTCTATGATAATAGTAATAATACCACCACAAAGCACGGTGCAGAACAATATTGAATGGTGTACTTTTTGTGTAAATACATACAAAGGAACTTTAGGGTGGTGGGTTCAAACCCAGCCCCAGCCAAACTGCAACAACAAAAAAATAGCCAGGCGTTGTGGCAGGCGCCTGTAGTCCCAGCTACTCGGGAGGCTGAGGCAAGAGAATCACCTAAACCTAAGAGCTGGAGGTTGCTGTGAGCTGTGATGCCGCAGGTTTCTACCAAAGGTGACAAAGTTAGACTCTGTCTCAAACAAACAAACAAACAAACAATAATTGTCTTCAGTGAAAGTAACTATGGGTAAGGGGAAGGAAGCTTTTACTTTTCTCTTTTTACTATTTATGCCTAGCATTTTATTTATTTATTTCTTTATTTATTTGAAACAGAGTCTCACTATATTGCCCTTGGTAGAGTGCTGTGGTGTCATAGTTCACAACAATCTCCAATTCCTGGGCTCAAGTGATCCTCTTATCTCAGCCTCCCAAGTTGCTGGGAATACAGGTGCCCACCACAAAGCCTGGCTAGTTTTTAGAGATAGGTTCTCACTCTTGCTCAGGCAGGGCTTGAACTCCTAACATGCAGCAATCCACCTGTCTCCGCCTAGGACAGGTCTATAGAGTGCTAGGACTATAAGCGTGAGTCACTGCAACCCTGCCTTTGTCTACCATTTTAATTTGTTAATCTTAAACATTACTTTTAAAAATAGTCATTTATGCTCATCTGAATAATCAAAGTAAAGACTAATTTTCATTTTGTCCATACTTCTTCAAAATGCTAAATAATGACTACTGGAGGATTTCCTATTTCATTTTATTTTGATGACAATACACTTCAGAAAATGCTTGGACCTTTTTTCAGGTGCAACTAGTCAGTAGGAAATTGTCTTTGGAATGTTAAGTGCTGTGTATACCCATGTTAGGTGTAAGTCAAAAAACCAGTGTTGTAATAATAATACCAAATTTTTTGTATAAAGCTTTTCCCAAACAGTTCTCTTGCAGGAAACTTCCCTTCCCTGGAAGGTAATTGAATTACTACTATTTTTTATTTCTAGAATTCTTTTTAAAAAGAATAATTGTAATAATTCAAACATACAGAGAGGTAGAGAAAACACAGAATGTCCCCTTGCACTTTATACCATCCAAATAGAACCATTTAATGACTTCACTCACCTTACATTAGTTTTGCCTAGTTTTGAACTTTATGTGCTTGGATTAACACAATGTATTGCATTTTAAAACTAAATATTCCATCTTGTAATAGATATTGCTTTGTAACCTGCTTTTCCTGCTTATTAAACATAAACATTGTGCAATTATAATCTACAATAATCTCCTTTCCTTCCTCCCTCCCTCCCTCTTTTCCTTTTTTTCCTTTTGCTCTCTCTCCTCCCACTAGAATCATATTTTTAAATTGCTCCACTATTCATTATGCTTGGTTATACTTACATAATTATCCTATCCTTTTTTATTCATGAGGTAAGGGGAGCTGAGAGACTCCCTTCAAGGCAGCAAGTATGGAAACTGGCACTCAAATCTGCATTTCAGGCTCTCGTTCTTCCACGGCTAAAAAGCAAAGTGTTCAAAAGAGCTTTCCAGAAGTCTTATATAAGGTCATTATATAATGCAACAAGAATGACTAATAAGTATTAATGGCCCATGACAAGTGAACCAATGCCGTTAATTATCTTAATGCGTATATTAAGCATATTAGTAATGTTTGCACAGAATTATTCATGCAAATGGTATTAGCCTGTGTCGGGGCAGTGGCACAGCTCCAGCCTCTGATTCCAGATAATTCAGGACCCAGGACTTCCAAGGACACACCCTTCTGTAGCTCCAAAGAGCCTATCGACGCGCAGAAGGCGGGGCTGTGGGAGCGACAACGGTGCTATCCAATGGGTTGATAGCGGGGCCTGACGTGGCCAATGGGCACGCTCCTCCGCGATGGTCGGAAGTGGTGAGGCAGCTCGGGGGGGCCGTTGTTCGGTACAGGGGTTGCAGGAGGAGGATCTAAGGCTGTGGCTGGCTGGTGGGGTTGGCGTCCTTCTTGTTCCAGGTGAGCGGCGGACCGTTCCTGGGGAGCCTCTTGCGGCCTCCAGTTTAGAAGGAGGCCGCCACCCCGAGGGAGAGGTGTGCGGGCGAGGGGGTTCTAGGCCTTGGGGTCGCGGCCTTGAGGCAAGGGTGCCCGCGCGGCGGCGTCTCCTCGGGTCGCGGGAGGAGGAGGAGGAGGCCGCGCTTTCTCCTCCGCAAGCCGGAGCCTCAGCAGCCTCTGGCGGCGCCGCCCCCTTGGCGGTCTCGCTTGTGGGGCTGAGAAACGGGCGTCGCCCGCAGTGCTGTGGTGCCTGCCGCGTCCCGGTTGGAGCTGGGCCCGGCGCCTGAACTTGAAGTCCGCGTCTCGAGCTGCCGGCGTGGGGGTCGTGGGTAACCTGGTGCGGCCTCCGTGGACCCGGGTTCGAGCCCCCACTCTGACCAGCTCCTGCGGCGGGTAACTGTCTTTCTGCACTTTCGCTTTCTCCGTCACTGAAATTGAGATGATGACTTTCACCCCAGGTTCTCGTCGGGATTAAAAGCTTGTTGGTGTAAGCATTTAGCAATGAACCAACGCACAGTAAATCTGTTAACTGCTGTTCTTCGCGACTCCCCATCCGCGGCGACCTCGCTGGGGGAGGGAGTGGTTGGAAACCTGGGTCTGAACTCTGCGGTGGTTAACCCTGCCCCCTCAGGCTGGGGGACGGTCGCATCGGACACCTAATGGCCTCATGCTAAAGTCGAAGGCTCTTTTTTTTTTTGAGTGCCAGAGCCCTTCCGTGCAGTCCATTTACTTTTCACTTCGACCTTTTAACGAGTTGCCAGATATATGCCTGAGGGCCGGAGAGGTTGAGTCACACAAGTACTGAGTGGCAGAACTTGACCCCAGGAGGGGAAGCCCTGCATGCTACCCCTCAATTCCCTTGCTGCGAGTTGGCTATTTAATGGGCAGGAATAGAGCACACCTAAATACAATCGGACATTTTGAGGAAAGTATCTAGACTTCAAGGAACCAGGTGATTTGTTTTCATAGGTAGTGCTTTCTGTCCTCAGTTAACGTTTCACATCAAAGTGGGTATCTTTTTATTTTTATTTTTATTTGAGACAGAGTCTCACTATGTTGCCCTTGGTAGAGGGCTATGGTGTCACAGCTCACAGCAACTACAAACTCTTGAACTTAAGTGATTCTCTTGCCTTAGACTCCCAAGTAGTAGATGGGACTACAGGTGTCCCACACAATGCCCGGCTATTTTTATTTTTTATTTTTTGAGACAGAGCCTCAAGCTGTCGCCCTAGGTAGAGTACTGTGGCATCAGCTCACAGCAACCTCCAACTCCTGGGCTCAAGCAATTCTCCTGCCTCTGCCGCCCAGGTAGCTGGGACTATAGGCGCCCCCACAGCACCCGGCTATTATTTATTTATTTATTTATTTATTTATTTATTTATTTGATTATAGCGGTCATTGTTTGGCAGGCCTGGGCTGGATTCGAACCCGCTACCTCAGGTGTATATGGCTGGCACCTTAGCTGTTTGAGCCACAGGTGATCAGCTATTTTTTTTGTTGCAGTTGCCATTGTTGTTTTAGTGGCCTGGGCCAGGTTTCAACCCCGCAGCCTGGGTGTATGTGGCCAGCACCCTATCCACTGAGCTATGGGCACCGCCCAAAGTGGGTATCTTGAATGTTGTCATTCTATAGTTTAAAATTCTTCAAAGGTGAGCGGCGCCTGTGGCTCAAAGGAGTAGGGTGCCGGCATTGGAGGTCGTGTGCCATAGAGTTTGGGATCTAATCCATATCCTCTCAGAACTACCTAATAAGACCTGAATCATTCCCCTTTTGTATTCTGCTCTTCCTTATCTACCTTTATTTTCTCTTTCATTGCTTCTAGGCACTTTATTCCTTGTGGTGCCTGGATGACTCTCCCCCACCCGCCAGTCTCATGCTCTGTCTTTGTATTTCCATGGCTGGCTCTTTGTAACTATGGTCTTAGTTTTTTTATTTTTTGAGATAGATTCTCACTTTGTCACCCTTGGTAGAGTGCTGTACTGTCATAGCTCACAGTAACCTCGAACTCCTGGGCTTAAGCGATTCTCTTGCCTCAGCTTTCCAAGTAGCTGGGCCCACAGGCACCCGCCACAACGCTTGGCTGTTTTTAGAGATGAGTTCTTACTCTTGCTCAGGCTCAAGCAATTCATCTACCTTGGCCTCCCAGCATGCTAGGACTACAGGCATGAACCACCTCGCTCAGCCTGTGGTCTTTAGTTCTCTTTCAAAATAGTCTCTGACCACAATTATTTAAGTAGATTTCTTCCATCCACTCCATTCATAAATGTCTGCGTACTTTTCCATCAAAATACTCACTTCACGTTATTATGTCAGACCCTGTATTTCTTTAAAGTATTCTCAGGTGCCAGTGCATGTGGCACGCAGTAAAGTCTTAACATGTTGAATGAACAAGTGAATACATGTTTTGGGGTTTTTTTTTTTTTTTTTTTTTTTGAGACAGTCTCTGTTGCCCTGGGTAGAGTGTTGTGGTGTCATTGTAGCTTATAGCAACCTCAAACTCTTGGGCTTGAGCAATCTTCTTACTTCAGCCTCCTGAGAAGCTGGAACTACAAGATGTGCACCATGATGCCCCCCCTAATTTTTCTATTTTTTGTAGAGACAGGGTCTTGCTCAGGCTGGTCTTGAACTCCTTGTTTCAAACTTTTTTTTTTTTTTTTAAGACAGAGTCTCACTTCTTCACCTTGGTAGAGTTGAGTAGTGTCATAGCTCACAGCACCCTCGAACTCCTGGGCTTACGTGATTTTCTTGCTTCAGCCTTCCAAGTAGCTGGGACTACAGGCACCTGCCACAATACCTGGCCATTTTTAGAGACAAGGTCTTGCTCTGGCTCATGCTGATCTCAAACCTGTGAGCTCAGGGCAATCCACTCACCTTGGCCTCCCAAGTGCTAGGAGTACAGGCTTGAGCCACCTTGCCTGGCTGGTCTCGAACTCTTGATCTCAAGCAAGCCACTTGCCTCAGCCTCCCAGAGTGCTAGGATAACAGGTGTGAGCCTCCTTGCATGGTCTGAACACCTGTTTTCAAAAGTGGTGGTGGTTTTGTGATGCCAAAACCATTAAAAAACCTTATTAGAGGGCAGGATTTAAGACAATTTTTAGGTTCGGCGCCTGTGGCTCAAGCGGCTAAGGCGCCAGCCACATACACCTGAACTGGTGGGTTTGAGTCCACCCTGGGCTGCCAAACAACAATGATGGCTGCAACCAAAAAAAAAAAAAAAATCTGGGCGTTGTGGCAGGTGCTACTTGGGAGGTGGTGGCAGGAAAATCACTTGAGCCTGGGAGTTAGAGGTTGCTGTGATGGCACAGCACTGTACCCAGGGTGACAGATCATTTTTGCATTATAGAAAGAAATAATCTTTGGTGTTACCTGTGGCTCATTGAGTAGGGGCCGGCCCCATATAGTGAGGGTGGCGAGTTTGAACCCAGCCCTGGCCAAACTGCAACAAAAGAATACCTGGGTGTTGTGGCGGGCGCCTGTAGTCACAGCTATTTGTGAGGTTGGGGCAAGAGAATCGCCTAAGCACAAGAGCTGGAGGTTGCTGTGAGCTGTGATGCCACGGAAAGCCCAAGATCTGGAGGTTGCTGTGAGCTGTGATGCTACGGCACTCTACTGAGGGCGACAAAAGGAGACTGTCTCAAAAAATTTTTTTAAAATATAAAATAAAAATATAATCTAAAGTAACTATCAGTAGAAAAGTCGCCAGTGCTATGCTTCTGCACTGACATCTTTTTTAAAAAGGAGGAAAATTGGGCTGGATGGGATAGCTCATGCCTGTAATCTTAGCACTCTGGGAGGCTGGGGCAGGAGGATTACTTTAGTTCAGGAGTTCAAGACCAGTCTGAGCAATAGTGAGATTCCATCTCTACTAAAAATAAAAAAACCTAGCTGAGCATCGTGGCAGGGACCGATACACCCTAAGCTACTCAGGAGACTGAGGCAAAAGGAATGCTTGAGCCCAGGAGTTTGAGGTTGCTGTGAGCTATATGACACCATGGCACTCTAGTTGGAGGCAATGAAGTGAGACTCTGTTTCAAAAAAGATAAAAGAAGGAAAATTGCTTGGAAGGTTAAAAAGAAAGAAAAA
This sequence comes from Loris lydekkerianus, assembly GCA_963574355.1. Lineage (NCBI taxonomy): Eukaryota > Metazoa > Chordata > Mammalia > Primates > Lorisidae > Loris > Loris lydekkerianus. Next base: position 16,795 of record CAUYPK010093635.1, on the reverse strand, counting down.
AAGAAAATTAAAATAGGGAAAAACTGGAATGAAGAAACTTGGCAGACATCATCCCTATGTGGTCAGAGTTACCATCGTCAGTAATAATAGGACAGTTGACATAATATACCTTCTGATATCATGCACTGAAATGAGCACAACATCATTTCTATTGGTATTTTTGCCAAAAATGTATAACTTAAATTTAGTCATGAGACTACATTAGACAAACCCAAAAGGACATTATATAAAATAATTAGCCAGATGCTTAGAATGGTCATGGACAATAAAGAAAGACTAAAGAACTGTCTCAGATGACAGAAGATTAAAAAGTAATAATTAAATGCAGTGTGTGGTATTGTGTTGTATACAGAACCGGAAAAAGGGCATTGGTGCAGTGGTTGGTGATATTTGAATAAAGTCTATAGATTAGTCACTAGTATTTTATTTTCCTGTATCTGAGAATTTTACTATGATTACTTATGATGCAAACTTTTAAAAATAATTTTTGAGGGCAGCGCCTGTGGCTCAGTGGGTAGGGCGCCAGCCACATATACTGAGGGTGCCGGGTTCAAACCCAGTCTCCGCCAAACTGCAACAACAACAACAAAAAAATAGCTGCGCATTGTGGAGGGCGCCTGTAGTCCCAGCTATTCGGGAGGCTGAAGCAAGAGAATCGCCTAAGCCCAGGAGATGGAGGTTGCTGTGAGCTGTGTGATGCCACAGCACTCTACTGAGGGTGATAGAGTGAGACTCGGTCTCTACAAAAAAAAAAAATAATAATAATAATTTATTTATATATATATATTATTTATTTTATTTATTTATTGCAGTTTTGGTTGAGGCCAGGCTTAAACCCACCACCTCTGGTATATGGGGCTGACGCCCTACTCCTTGAGCCACAGTTGCCACCCAATAATAATAATTTTTGAAAATAGGCTAATCATCTTTATCATTCTGGTTTAATTATCTTATTTATTTATTTTTTGAGACAGTCTCACTTTGTTCCCCTCTCCCCCACCCTCCCTAGAGTGCTATGGTGTCATAGATCACAGCAACCTCAGACTTTTGGGCTCAAGTGATTCTCTTGCCTCAGCCTCTCAAGTAGCTGGGTCTATAGGCACCCATTACAATGCTCAGTGTTTTTGTTTTTTAGAGGAGGGGTCTCGCTCTAGCTCAGGCTTATCTCAAATTCTGAGTGCTGGGATTACAGGCATGAGCCACCATGCCTGGCCTGGTTTAATTATTTTAAGTTGAAAATTTAAAAATAAGAGAAGGAGAACCCCAAGGGTGTTGGGTATTGAAAGTGCTGGTTTTATGACATTTTCTCGAGAGTAGTTTTTTATTTTGTTTTTTTGCATGTCATCCTTAAAGCAGAAATGAAATAAAATGTTCACTTTTTTTTTTTTTTTTTTCAGTTTCTAGGAAGAGCTAAAAATGGCTGAATTTCTAGATGACCAGGATACTCGATTGTGTGACAACTGGTAAGGAATTAAATCTAAAAAATGTTTTTGGAATAAGGATGAGCTAGCATCTGTAAAAAGTTGGTTTATTTATTGGTAGGTTAAAATTGCTAGGCATATAATGTTAAAATAAATTGGGCTAGAGTTTATTTTTTTGAGACAGTCTCAAGCTGTCACCTGGATGGAGTGCCATGGCATCATCATAGCTCACAATAACCTCCAAGTCTTGGGCTTAAGCGATCCTCTTGCCTCAGTTTTTCTATATTTAGTAGATCCTCTTGCCTCATTTTTTCTATTTTTTTTAGTAGAGACAGGGTCTCGCTCTTACTCAGGCTGGTCTCAAACTTGTGAGCTCAAGCAATTTACCTGCCTTAGCCTCCCAGAGTATAGGGCTAGAGCTTTTTTTTTTTTTGTTTTGTTTTGTTTTGAGACAGAGCTTTAGGCTGTAGCTCTGGGTAGAGTGCTGTGGCATCACAGTTCACAGCAGCCTCCAACTCTTGGGCTTAAGTGAGTCTCCTGCCTCTGCCTCCCAAGTAGCTGGGACTATAGGTGCCCACCACAACGCCCGGCTATTTTTTGGTTGCAGCTGTCATTGTTGTTTGGCGGGCCCAGGCTGGATTCAAACCTGCCAACTCTGGTGTATGTGGCTGGCGCCTTAGCCGCTTGAGCCACAGGCGCTGAGCCAGGGCTAGAGCTTTTTAACAATTTTGGATAAACTAACTGTTTCACTTTTTTTTTTTTTTTTCTTTTGGAGAGAGGATCTTACTTTGTTGACTAGGCTGTGTTCTGTGTTGTGATCATAGTTCATTGCAACCTTGGAGTTCTGGGCTCAAGTGAACCACTTGCCTTGGCCTCTTGAGCAGCTGGGACTATAGGTGTGTTCCATTGTACCCAGCTAAAATTTTTTTGGAGAGATGAGGTCTTGCTGTGTTGTCCAGGCTGGTCTCAAACGCCTAGCCTCAAATAGTCATCTTACCTCTGCCTCCCACTTGCTGAGTGTGAGCTACCATACCATCATTATTTTAGTAATTTGACAAGCTTTATTAGGCAGCATAGAGTAGTCCTAGAGTGATGGGATGAGTCTGGGAGTTAGTGCCCTGGTTCCTACTTTTATTTTTTATTTATTTATTTTTTTTGAGACAGAGTCTTGTTATGTCACCTTTGGTAGAGTGCTGTGGTGTTACAGCTCATAGCAACCTCAAGCTCTTGGGCTTAAGTGATTCTCTTGCCTCCGTCTCCCAAGGTACCTGCCACAAAGCCCAGCTTTTTTTTTGTTGTAGTTATTGTTTGGCAGGCCTAGGCCGGGTTCAAACCCACCAGCCCTGGTGTATGTGGCCGGAGCCCTAGCCGTTAATTAAAGCTCCTACCTTTAATTAATGACTTTTGGTAAGTCACCTATGTGCTTTGGTGTCTCACTTTTCTGATTTTTTGTTTGTCTGGAAAATACCATATGTTTTAAAAAAGATAATGTAATAAACATAAAATGTTTGGACCAGTTCAGTGTTTTTCAAAGTATGTTGCTAGTATTTCCCTGAGTGGTCACAGTGGCTTTCTTGGGGTTGATTGGGAGGAGGTTGACTCTGTATCTAGTGACAATTCAACTAGACCAATTTCATCTTAACTCTTTATAAAGGATTTTGCTACTTAAATAAAAATAATTGAACTCTTTTTTTTTTCCTGATTTTTGTTTTTTAAAAGTAGTTGAACTCTTAAAGCAGTGAGCCTCAATCACTATAATTTCATGATTCTAAAACTGTTAATGAAGACTGGTACAGTCTTGAATGTTAAGGTTTCTGTTTCTGTTTTTAATCCACATGAGTTACAGGAAAGAGCAGCTCTTTTCCTGCTGAAACGAAACCAAATGTAGGCATGCAGTTAATAATCAGCTGGTTCCTGGTGGGGATTTCTCAAGAACTTATCTTGATGTTTTGGTCATATATAAGTACTCTTACTGTAAGCTAAAGAAAAAAGCAAAACAGAACTGTCTGTTAGGTTTAACTTAAAAAATAGCGGTAAGGGAGAGGTTGACTAAGGAAAATAGTCTGACATTGGTGAAAGGTTCAAGCCAGATGAAAATTTTTTCTTTTTATTGTTTTGTTTTTCTTTATGCTCAAGCTTTTTTTTTGGTAGAATTAGGATACAATTAGAGAAACTGCTCGTTATAGTTTGTTTGTTTTTTGAGACAGTCTCACTGTGTCACCCTTGGTAGAGTGCTGTGGTGTCACAGCTCATAGCAACCTGAAACTCTTAGGCGTAAGCAATTCTCTTGCCTCGGCCTCCGAAGTAGCTGGGACTACAGGCACCTGACACAATTCCCTGCTATTTTTTTGTTGCAGTCCTCATTGTTTAGCAGGCCCAGGCTGGGTTCAAATCCGCCAGCCCTGGTATCTGTGGCTAGCGCCCTAACCACTGAGCTATGGGCGCCAAACCTGGTTGTAGCATTTTTTACCTCCCTGGAATTAAGATTTCATCTCATTGAGCGTGTCTTGCTTTCTTTCTACTATGCCACTATCACTTTCTGCCATTTCATAAACGGTTTTAGCTTAGGTTTTTTTTTTTTTTTTTTTTTTTGTAGAGACAGTTTTACTTAGTTGCCCTCGGTAGAGTGCTGTGGTGTCACAGCTCACAGCAACCTCCAACTCTTGGGCTTAGGCAATTCTCTTGCCTCAGCCTCCCGAATAGCTGGGGCCACAGGTGCCTGCCACAATGCCCAGCTATTTTTTTGTTGCAGTTTGGCCAGGGCCGGGTTTGAACCTGTCACCCTTGGTATATGGGGCCGGCGCCCTACCCACTGAGCCACAGGTGTCGCCCTTAGTTTGGGTTTTATATGTATGGGTTTTTGTTTGTTTACAGACAGTAGAATGCTATGGCGTCGTAGCTCACAGCAACCTCAAAGTCTTAGGCTTGAGGAATCCTCTTGCCTTAGTCTCCCAAGTAGCTGGGGCTACAGGTGTGCCCCACTACACCTGGCTATTTTTGGTAGAGATAGGTTTTTGTTTTTGTTCAAGCTGTTCTCAAACTCCTGAGCTTAAGCAGTCTACCTGTCTTCTCCTTCCAGAGTGCTAGGATTACAGGTCTGAGCCCCAGCATCCAGCCTATATGTACAGTTATTGATACAAAGTCAGTGAAACAATCACAAGAAAATACTGTGTTGTTTTTTCTTAAAGAAAACAGACATTTCTATTTTATTAGTCTACTCCAATTTGAAGGAATCTCAAACCTAGGACAATATATAAATAACTACACTAAATTAGTGAAAGAAAGGTGAGTTAATGGAAAACAAATGAAAACAAGGTTATTGGCTCGGTGCCTGTGGCTCAAGCAGCTAAGGTGCCAGCCACATTCACCTGAGCTGACAGGTTCGAATCCAGCCCAGGTCCACCAAACAACAATGACAGCTGCAACTAAAAAATAGCCAGGTGTTGTGGCAGGTGCCTGTAGTCCCAGTTACTTGGGAGGTGGAGGCAAGAGAATCACTTGAGCCCAGGAGTTGGAGGTTGCTGTGAGCTGTGATGCCACAGCAGTCTACCCAGGGCCACAGCTTAAAGCTCTGTGTCAAAAAAAAAAAAAAAAAAAAAAAAGGAAAACAAGGTTATTTAAAGTCAGTGGTTACGGCGCTGGCCACATGCACTGAGGGTGGCATGTTTGAACCTGGCCCGGGCCTGCTAAACCGTAGTGACAACTGCAACAAAAAAAATAGCTGGGCATTGTGGAGGGGACCTGTAATCCCAGCTACTTGGAAGGCTGGGGCAAGAGAATTACTTACACCCAAGAATTGGAAGTTGCTGTGATGCGATAGCACTCTACTGAGGGTGACAGAGGCTCAGTCTCAAAGAAAAGAGAATAAAAAAAATAAAGCCAAAGCAATTTATTTAAAGATGAAAGCAGTTTGGATGGAAGTCTGACTGAGGCTGTACAGACTTTCCATCTGAATAACCCTGTTTAAATTTCAGTTTAAAAAATTTTGTCTTTAGAGCATGTTATTGTTCTCTGGAAAAAGTTAAAGTGTGCTTCAAAGTCCGACCTGCAATTATATTCAACTAGGCAACCACTAATAAAAGTAGAGTTTATGATCTGAGATGTTTTTGCAGTTACCACCTTCTCGTTAATGGTTTTGTCAAACTGGAGGGAGGGTGTGGTTCCATGGAAAGGAAGTCTCAACATCAGAGGGCTTCAACATTTTGCTTTTGTGTATATTAAGTAATTGATTTCTTACTATTTGTGTTGAGTGTTTGGAAGGCCATTGGGAATTTTTCTGAAAGCCTTGGCTTTCAGGCATTTTTATCTATATGAATTTCACCTCCAGTTTGCAAACTTGTCCTTGAGACTTCTGTCAGCACTTTGGGAGGCTGAGATAGGAAGATCACTTGAGGTCAGGAATTCGAGACCAGTCTGAGCAACATAGCAACACCTCATCTCTACAAAAAACAAAAGCATTGACTGGGCATGGTGGCATGTGCCTGTAGTCCTAGCTATTCAGGAAGCTGAGGCAGGAGGATTGCTTGAGTTTAGGAATTTGAGATTAACAATGAGTGGGTATATAGTGAGCTATCTTGGTGCCACTGTCCTCTAGCCTGGGGGACAGAGCAAGACCCTGTCTGTAAAAAAAAAAACAAAGATTTGTTGTATGATTGTCTGTATTGATCTTGTTCAAGATTTTATTTTTCCAAATTATTTTAGGTGACATAGGTACATTCTTCTAATGCAGTTTTAGTGGGACTGTGAAATTTGCATTTTTCAATGAATATACTCATATTCTTTTATTATTATTATTATTATTTTTTTGCAGTTTTGGGGCTGGGTTTCAACCCACCACCTCTGGTATATGGGGCCAGCGCCCTACTCACTGAGCCACAGGGGCTGCCCAGATATACTCATATTCTAATGAATAAAGGCAAAGCCTTTTTTTTTTTTTTTTTCCGTTTTGAGACAGAGTCTCAAGCTTTCGCCCCAGGTGGAGTGCTGTGGCGTCACAGCTCATAGCAATTTTCAGCTCTTGGGCTTAGGTGATTTTCTTGCCTCAGCCTCCCAAGTAACTGAGTAGTAGGTGCCCACCACAAAGCCTGGCTATTTTTTGTTGCAGTTTGGCTGGGTTCAAACCCACCACCCTTGGTATATGGGGCCAGCACCCTACTCACTGAGCCACAGGTGCTGCCCTTTTTTTTTTTTTTTTTTTGAGAAAAAGTATCACTAAATCGCCCTTGGTAGAGTGCTGTGGCGTACCAGCTCACAGCAACCTCAAACTCCTGGACTCAAGTGATTCTCTTGTCTCAGCCTCCCAAATAGCTAGGACCACAGGCGCCCACCACAATGCCTAGCCATTTTTTGTTGCAGTTGTCGTTGTTTAGCTGGCCCCAGGATGGGTTCGAACTCACCAACTTCAGTGTATGTGACTGGTGCCACGGCCACTGTGCTACAGGCACCGAGCCTTTTTTTCTTTTCTTTTTTCTTTCTTTTTTTTTTTTTGTAGTCTTTGGCCAGGGCTGGGTCTGAACCCACCACCTCAGGCATATGGGGCCGGCGCCCCACCTCTTTGAGCCACAGGCACTGCCCATGTTTTTTTTTTTTTTTTTTTTTTTAAGTAAAAAAAGAATGTTGCTGTGTTGCCCAGATTGGCTTTGAATGCCTGGGCCACTCAAGTGATCCTTCTGCCTTAGCTTCCCAACTGGCTGGCTTTACAGGTGTGCACTACTGCCCTTGGCAAAGTAAGACCTTTGAATAGTGTGTGCCTCTAATTGGAGTTTATATACACTCAGGTTTCAATGGTCTTGTTCCTTTGTCACTTTATCCCTCTTCTTCAATTTAGATAAGATCTTTGATTAGATCACTTAAGCTAAGTAAGAATGGCAAAAATTAGGTGAAGAGACAAACTGAGGGAAAGGCTCAGGATTTCATTTTTTACAGTTTGTTGATAAAATGTGTACCAACCCAGACAGAGAGCATATTTCTGACTAGCATCCAGCCTGATTGAAAGGCATGTGGGATGGAAAAGAAGCAATTTCCTGTACCTCTTGGATTATCCCAAAGCTGGCATCTACTCTTTTTGGTTTGACTTTTCATAGAATAAAATCCAATGAAATTAAACTGCTTAAGTGAAGGTGAAAATACGTGGTAGGGTGGATTTTTTGTGGGGGGGTGTCTTGTTTTGTTTTTTAAAATAATCCTGGAGTGTATGACTTTGCAGCATGGACGGATTTGGAAAACCCTAGCTTCACTCTTCTTGGCTTCTGTCTCATTGGTTGTCATCAGGTCTGACTTTAAGAAAGTAAGGCTGAGGGCCAGGTGCGGTGGCTCATGCCTGTAATCTTAGCACTCTGAGAGACTGAGGTGGGTGGATTGCCTGAGCTCAGGAGCCTGAGACCAGCCTGAGCCAGAGTGAGACTGTGTGTCTAAAAATAGCCGGGTGTTGGCGGTGGGCACCTGGATTCTCAGCTGCTTGGGAGGCTTGGGGTAAGGGGATTACTTGAGCCCAAGAGTTTGAGGTTGCAGTGAGCTATGATGCCACGACACTCTGTGGAGGGAGGCAAAGTGAGACTCTGTCTCAAAAAAAAAAAGAATGAGTGTTTAGGTTAGTACATAGCACTGCTAACTTAGAATGGTATGCAGAAGACATAACTTTCAGGATTTAATTCTTGGAAAGCAGGGATGGTAATAGTCCTAATTTTGTATACTATTAATTAGAGAGAAATAATGGAGACTAAAGATTGGATACATCAGATTTCCACATTATCCTGTTGCGCAAGAAAGGGCATAGATCAGTCAGTAATGCTTAACCTTTTTCATTGATCTATTTCTGTAGTAAGAAAGAAATTCCTGTGTTTAATTTTACCATCCATGAGATCCACTGTCAAAGGAACATTGGTATGTGTCCTCTCTGCAAGGAACCATTTCCCAAATCTGACATGGAGACTCACATGGCTACGGAACACTGTCTGGTAAACAATCAAGTACCCAATTGTTCATAAATGTATTATACTTGATATTGTGCAATAGCAAGAGAATGTATTGTCACAAAGCCAATTTATTGATTCTCACTTCTTACCTTAGGTGACCTGCAAATGTAATAAGAAGTTGGAGAAGAGACAGTTAAAGAAGCATGAGGTTAGTCTCCTTGCACTAAGAAGGGAGTGAATTATCATGGTGCTGGTCCTGCTGAGATTGTAGAGCCATATGCAGAGCAGAAAGCAAGTCTGGCTGAGTCTTTGTTCTCCAACAGCTCACATGCATACTGCCTCTTAAAGCCTGTTTAAGGCTTTGACTATTCAGCTACTGCCAGATTTAGTTGCCTGGCTGTTGTACCTCATGCTCAGGCTTCAGAGTCTTTCCCTTGGGAACTGGATCTACCTTTTGGGGTTTGGCTATTGGCAGCCCCGCTAAGTATGAAGCCAAGCCTGGGGTTGCGATTGTGGGATAACTGTCTCTCTTTTTTTTGAGACAGAGTCTCACTGTGTTGCCCTTCGTAGAGTTCTATGGCATCATAGCTCACAGCAACCTCAAACTCTGTGGCTTAAGCGATTCTCCTGCCTCAGCCACCCAATTAGCTGGGACTATAGGTACCTGCTGCAATGCCTGGCTATTTTTTGGTTGCAGCCATAGTTGCTTGGCGTGCCCAGGCTGGATTCGAACCCACCAGCTCAGGTGTATGTGGCTGGCGCTTTAGCCGCTTGAGCCACAGGGGCTGAGCCCTGGCTATTTTTTTATTGCAGTTGTTTAGCTGACCCGGGCTGGGTTCGAACTCACCATCCTCAGTTTATGGGGCTGGCACTGTAACCACTGTGCTACGGGTGCTGAGCCAGGATCTCTTAATTTTTTGTTGAAATTTTTTTGAGACAGGGTTTCACTCACTTTTTAAAGCTCTTTCTCTTAGGCTAAAGTGCGATGGCACAATCATAGCTCATTGCAGTATTGAACTCCTAGCCTCAACTAATCCTCCTACCTCAACCACCCAAAGTGCTGGGATTACCAGGCATGACCCACTACACTTGGCCAGGTTAACCTCTCTAGCACACAGTCTGCCTTACGATTTCATTTTGAATTTTTGATCACTAAGATAACATGCTATTTATACCTGAAGAAATTCCTCAGCACTTGGTGAGAGAAAACATAGTTATTGTTTGGTCTTTAGTTGAGAGAAAACTAGCCAGCATTAAATGAGTGTATTAATTAGCCAATTAAAAAATTCGAACAACTATTTAGGTGTTAGTCACACAGGAATATGTATATACATATGTAAAAATTTACCAAGCTATGTGTTGAAGATTTGCACATTTCATTGTATCTACCTCAAACTATAACAACTAAATTTTATTAATTTATAATTAAATTACCCTTAATCTAAAAAGTAATAGGGGGTGGCACCTGTAGCTCAAGCTGCTGAGACTCCAGCCACATCCAGTAGAGCTGGCGGGTTTGAATCCGGCTGGAGCCTGCCAAACAATGACAACTACAATCAAAAAAAAAGAAAAAAAAGTAGCCAGGCGTTGTGGTGGGCTCCTGTAGTCCCAGCGACTTGGGAGGCTGAGGCAAGAGAATTGCTTAGTCCAGGAGTTGGAGGTTGCTGTGAGCTGTGATGCCACGGCACTCTACCCAGGGTGAGGCTCTGTCTCAAAAAAAATAAAAATAAAAATAAATAAATAAAAGGTAATGGGGGTGGTGGTGGTGGTATGATTGAGGCTGTATTAGCAATGACATTGCTATGGATCTAGCATCTACCTGCTATGTGAAACAACCTCCAATACACTGCCCCCTATCCTAGGTTCTCTACCAGCTATTTCTGGGAGTCCCATGATACACCAATCATTATAAAAGTACAAGTACACGGTGTTCCCTAACATTCCTACAAGTCAGACCATGATAGTTTTAAACTTGAGATTAACTATCTAGAGTTAGAAAATTTTTCCTGTTTTTCTTTGGTTTTTAAATAGCTTTTATTTGCTATCTCGGTGAGTTACTAGAACTTTCTAGGATTGTTACCAAAGTACTTAATTATATGATATGTGCCAGCAATTATTTGTTCTTTTGCCCTGGAGTAACTTAGGTCAGTGATATTTTTCTATTTAAAAGGTTCATTAAAAAAATCTTTCTGGGGTGGCGCCTGTGGCTCAGTGAGTAGGGCGCCGGCCCCATCTACTGAAGGTGGTGGGTTTAAACCCGGGCCCTGGCCAAACTGTAACAAAAAAAATAGCTGGGCATTGTGGTGGGTGCCTATAGTCCCAGCTACTTGGGAGGCTGAGGCAAGAGAATTGTCTAACCCCAGGAGTTGGGAGGTTACTGTGAGCTGTGATGCCACAGCACTCTACTGGGGGTGATAAAGTGAGAATCTATCTCTATAAAACAACCAAAAAAAAAAAAACACAACCCTGAAATCTATTGGGTGGTGCCTGTGAGTAGGGCACCAGTGAGTAGGGCGCCGGCCCCATATATTGAGGGTGATGGGTTCAAACCCTGCCCTGGTCAAACTGCAACAAAAAATAGCCAGGCACTATGACGGACTCCTGTAGTCCCAGCTACTCTGGAGGCTGCGGCAAGAGGATCACCTAAGCCCAAGAGCTGGAGGTTGCTGTGCGCTGTGACACCATAGCACTCTACTGAGGGAGACAAAGTGAGACTCTGTCTCAAAAAAAAAAAAAAAAAAATGTTTACGAATTGGTATTATATCTGTATGGTATGCAATTTTAAAGGCACAAAAGTGGATAGATGTAAAAAAATAGTATCTTTTACCCTGTTTTTCAGCTCTCTAGGCCCTTTTTATCAGTTTGTATTTCCTGCAACAGGTAGTTCATTCATTTTACCATAAACAGTGCAGAAATGGAATAGAATTTGAGTAGCATTTTTAGAATAGAAATGCAATTTAATTTGTATGAAAATGCTGGGTATGGTGGCTCACGCTTATAATATTAGAACTTTGGGAGGCTTGAGCTCAGGAGTTTGAGAGTACCCTGAGAAAGAGTAAAAATAGGAAAAACTAGCTGGATGTGGTGGCAGATACTTGTAATCCCAGCTACTCAGGAGGCCAAGTCAGGAGGATCCCTTGAGCCCAAAAGTTTGAGTGCCATGGTGCCAGCTATGATGGCACCATGGCACTCTACCCAGGGTGACAGATTGAGACTGTGTCTCAAAATAAAATTTGTATGAAAAGAAATTTTTGCTCTTTGGTACAGTGGTTATAAAGTATCTGAACTTTTGAAATGGGCCTGGTGCAGTGGCTTATACCTCCGATTCTACCTAGCACCCCAAGAGGCTAAGGCAGGAGGATCACTTGGAGTCAGAAGTTTGAGACTAGACTGAGCAGGAGTCAGACTTCCTTTTCTATGAAGAAAAGAAAAATTAGCTGGGCATTGTGGCAGGCACCTGTAGTTCAGCTATGGCAGAAGGATCACTAAAGCCCAGGAGTTTAAGGCTGCTGTGAGCTACACTGACACCGTAACTCTTCAGCCCGAGCACCAGAGTAAGACTTTATCTCAAGAAGAAAGAAAGAAAGAAAGAAAAGAAGGGACTGGGCGCAATGACTGTAATCCCAGGCACCCTGGGAGGCTGAGGGTGGGCAGATTGCTTGAGCTCACAAGTTCTAGACCAGCTTAGCTAGAGCGAGACCTCACCTCTAAAAATAGCTGGGTGTTATGGCGGGTGCCTGTAATCCCAGCTACTCAGGAGGCTGAGGCAAGAAATTGTCTGAACCCAAGACTTTGTGATTGTTGTGAGCTGTGACACCACAGCACTCTACCCGGGGCAAAAAAGTGAGACTGTGCCTCAAAAAAAAAAAATCTAAATTTCAGCTTCCAATATTTGGAATGTGCATGTCATATTTGCATAGTTTTTTTTTTTTTTATATCTTTATAATGTTTTTAGTGTTTCAGCAACTATTTCCTATTAAATACAAAGATTTTGTCCTTTATTTACTGAGTATATTTATATGCTTGGGGGGTCATCTTCATTGGTGATTGTTGGCTTCTTTGCTCCAATTAAAGTCAGTGCTGAATACAAACATGAAAGTTAGGAAAGTTGGTGTCTTTCTAAAGGGACGTCTCTTTTCCTCCTTACCTTCTGTTTAAGACTAAATTGGAATAGGAGTGGGGGGAAGTTGGTGAATCTTTTCTTTTTTTTTTTGAGACAGAGTCTCAAGCTGTTGCCCTGGGTAGAGTGCTATGGCATCGTAGCTCACAGCAACCTCCAACTCTTGGGCTTGAGTGTTCTTCTTGCCTCAGTTTTTCTATTTTTAGTAGAGATGGGGTCTTGCTTTTGCTCAGGCTGGTCTCAAACCCGTGAGCTAAGCAATCCACCTGCCTCTTCTTCCCAGAGTGCTAGGATTACAGGCACGAGCCACTGCACCCAGGCCCTAGATGTGCTTATTAACTGCCTTATTACTCTGTGTTGCAGGAGACTGAGTGCCCTCTGCGGCTTGCGGTCTGCCAACACTGTGATTTGGAACTTTCCATTGTCAAGTTGAAGGAACACGAAGATTACTGTGGTGCTCGGACAGAGCTGTGTGGCACCTGTGGGCGCAATGTTCTTGTTAAAGACCTGAAGACTCACCCGGAAGTTTGTGGGCAAGAGGGAGAGGAAAAGAGAAATGAGATTGCCATACCTCCTAATGAATATGATGAGTCTTGGGGTCAAGATGGAATCTGGATTGCATCCCAACTCCTCAGACAAATTGAGGCACTGGATCCACCCATGAGGCTACCTGGAAGGCCCCTGAGAACCTTTGAATCAGATCTTTTCCATAATAGAACTACCAGCCAAAGGAATATGACAGCTCCGTTTCCGATTCAGAATAATCTGTGTGAGTTGTCATTTAGGATTAGAAAACTGGAATAGTATAAAAATCTCAGGGCAGGCCAGGCCTGATGGATCATGCCTATAATCCCAATACTCTTGGAGGCTGAGGTAGGAGGATCCTTTGAGCTCAGGAGTTCAAGATCAGCCCTAGCTAGCTGGGCACTGTGGCGGGCACCTGTAGTCCCAGCTACATGGGAGGCTGAGACAAGAGAAGAGGATCCCTTGAACCCAGGAGTTTAAGGTTGCTGTGAGCTATGATGCAAGGGCACTTTATCTAGGGGGACAGAATAAGACTCTGTTCCCCCGCCCAAGAAAAAGGACTAGCCTGAGCAAGAGTGATACCCTGTCTCTAAAAATTGATGCGTATTGTGGTGGGTGCCTGTAGTCCTAGCTACTTGGGAGGCTGAAGCAAGAGAAGAGGATCCCTTGAACCCAGGAGTTTGAGGTTGCTGTGAGCTCAATAATGCCATGGCACTGTACCAAGAGTGACAGTGAAACTTTGTCTCAAAGAGAAAAAGAAAAGAAAAATTAGCCTGGTGGTATGGTGTGTACCTGTAGTCCCAGTTACTCTGAAGGCTGAGGTAGGAGGATCACTTGAACCCAGGAGTCTGAGGTTGCTGTAAGCTAGGTTGACACCATGGCACTCTAGTGTGTGGCAACATAGTGACTTGACACTCTGTCTCAAAAAAACAGAAGAAATTGGGCAGCACCTGTGGCTCAGTGGGTAGTGTGCTGGCACCATATACTGAGGGTGGTGGGTTCAAACCCAGCCCCAGCCAAACCGCAACAAAAAATAGTCAGGCGTTGTGGCGGGCACCTATAGTCCCAGCTACTAGGGAGGCTGAGGCAAGAGAATCGCCTAAGCTCAAGGATTTGGAGGTTGCTATGAGCTGTGATGCTACAGCACTCTACCGAGGGTTAATATGTGAGACTCTGTCTCAAAAAAGAAACCCAGAAGAAATCCCAGGGCAAAGGACAATAGGGTTTTAGGGCTGGCTAGATCTTAATTATAGAAGTCTGATTGTAACTGGGTAACATTGCAAAGATTAGCTAATTTGCCTATACAACAGAATAATAGGATGACAGGACTTTTTTATTCCCCTCAGTAGTGCTCTACAGGTTTAGAGAAACTTTTCTAGTAACAAACTATAGAAATGATCCCTGAAAGTATAGTCTTTTGACAATGATAGCTGTAAATTGCTATCACTGTACAGGCTGAATACCCGTTGTCTGAAATGGTTGGAGTAAGAAGTGTTTCAGATTTTATATTTTATTGAATTTTTTTTTTTATTGGATTTTGTAATATTTGCATTGTACTTACTAGTTGAGCATCTCAAATCTAAAAGTCTGAAATACTTCTGTGAATGTCATGTCAGTGCTCAGAAAGTTGTGCGTTTTGGAGTATTTCAAATTTGGAATTTGATACACTCACTCTACCTTACGTGCCATAGACATTTGCAGAGTACTTTACCTGCCAATAACTCATTTAACTCTCACAAGTTATGTGACACTAGGTAAATGGTGGAGCTGAGATTTGAATTCAGTAATCTGACCTCATGCAGTTTTGTTTTGATTTGTTTTGTTTTATTTTGAGGCAGTCTCAGTCTGTTGCTTTGGGTAGAGTGCTGTGGTGTCACACCTCATGTAACCTCAAACTCTTGGGCTCAAGTGATCCTCTTGCCTCAGCCTCTTGAGTAGCTGGGACTGTAGATGTTGCCACAACTCCCAGGTTGTTTTTTAATTTATTATTTAATTTAATTTAATTTAATTTTTTATTTTTTGAGACTGTTACCCTGAGTTGAATGCCATGGCATCAGGCTACCTCATAGTAACCTCAGAGTCTTTGGCTCAAGTGATCCTCTAGCCTCAGCTTCCCAAATAGCTGTGACTACAGGCTCCTGCTACAACGCCCAACTAATTTTTTCTATTTTTGATAGAGATGGGGTCTTGCTCTGGCTCAAGCTCGTCTGAGGAACTCCTCAGCTCAAGCAATCCACCTGTCTTGGCCTCCCAGAGTGCTAGGATTATAGGCGTGAGCCACCATACCCAGACTATCATGCAATTTAAATTATTCTGCTAAAATGCAGAAAATGTAAAATGTTAACCATAGTGCCTATCTAATAGTTATAGTTCAATAATATTGCTTATTAATTACAAATGGAAAATAATGGAAACTTTTCTCATGGCAGACTTAATGTTCAGAGACCTAGGGGGCCAAGAGTACTGGCAGAGATGGGGCCATTTTTGTCCTGCCTAGATGCATGTAAACCTTAACTGTTTACTAGGTATGGGCTTGAGGGTAGCAATGTCTCTAATAATGAGTGCTGATGTTTTGTTTTGTTTTGTTTTCAGTTGAAGAACAAGAAAGGCAGGAAAGGAATAGAAGCCAACAGTCCCCCAAAGAGAGTGGTGAAGATAGTGCAAATTTGGACTTCATGTTGGCCCTGAGTCTGCAAAAGGAAGGTCAGGCCTCCACCATGGCAGAGCAGGACTTCTGGAGGTCTGTATGTGAGGCAGACCAATCTCATGGCGGTCCCAGTTCTCTGAGTGACATAAAGGGTAGGCTTTCTTATTTGGCCTCTGTATCTATAATTTTTGTAAGTCATATGCAATTCATAAAAAATTGAAAGATTTTAACAAGAGAATTTACTTTATTCTTTTTTGTTGCTTTTCTCATCTTATTTTGTAAAATTGTCATAACCCACATACATACCCATTATCTATATTCAACATGTAATTCCCTACATTCACCTTTATATGTATTTTTTTCCCTAGAACCACTCGAGATTAAGTTTAAAGACAACATTTATTCCTGAATGCTTTAGCATGTCTCTCTTAAGAAGAAGGGTATTCTGGGTGGTGCCTGTGGCTCAGTGAGTGGGGTGCTGACCCCATATACCAAGGGTGGTGGGTTCAAACCCAACCCCGGCCAAACTGCAACAATAAAAATAAATAAATAAATAAATAAATAAACTTAAAAAAAAAAAAGAACAAGGGTATTCTTTTGTTTTTAAGAGAGACATGGTAACATTAAAATACAAATGTTATCTTTAGGAAATATAACATAAGTTCTCTACTTGTACTAATACCCTTTAGAACTCTTTTATTTTGTTTTCAGAGTCTGGGATTATGCATTGTCTTTACTTATTTTTGCTTTAGTTTAATTCCCCATGCCCCCCAGCCATATTATTTTCTTATATTTTAGAAGACTGGCATTTTTTTCTTTTTTCTTTTTTTTTTTTTTTTTTGCAGTTTTTGGCTGGGTCTGGGTTTTCAACTTGCTACCTCCGGTATATGGGGCTGGTGCCCCACTCCCTTGAGCCACAGGCGCCGCCCTGGAGACTGGCATTTTTATTTATTTATTTTTATTTATTTATTTATTTTTAATTAATTAATTAATTAATTTTTTTTTATTATAGATAAAAATATGCACCATAGATGTGGCCCAACCCATCACCCTCTCTCCACCCAAACCTCCCCCCTCCCTTCCCCTTCCTTGGTCCTTTCCTCATAGTCTTGTGGTATAGTTGGATTATAGCCTTCATGTGAAAGCTATAGTTTAGCTTCATAGTAGG
>CAUYPK010093630.1:0-12599 GCA_963574355.1 Loris lydekkerianus | reverse complement strand
TGAATTTCGGCTCTTTGCCTCTTATCATTATTTTGTATACTGTGGCTCTTTGCCAAGTTTGGATTTTGTTATGCTGCTTCTGAGGAGGGACCTCTGAGCAGCGATCTCCGAGCGCGTAGTCGAACTTGTTCGCCACCCCTGGTTATAAGTAAATAAATATAATCCAAAAGTCTTAGCTTGTCTTCCAGCTATGATGCCTCCCTTTAGTGACAAAGCAGGACAATCATACTGAAAGACTAATTAATGTCCAGACCTGTATGCTAGTCCCAAAACTAACAATTATTTGTGTAAATTTGGAAAAGACATGGAAACTCTGACTACATCTCAAAGTGTTTAACTATGTGATGAATTTAGGATTTTCTTAGAAGTTGTTATCAAAGCATTTTCTTTCTCATTCATTGCAATAGGTAACAAAACTCACTGAAATCTTCATCCTCATCTTTGTGGAGGCCCATGGCCTCCTGCTGTGCTACGGAGTCAGCGTTAGTACAAGACCTCACTGCTCAGTAATCTTCAAAATTAGTAAAGAACGTACTTTCTCTTTTTTCTCATATCCTCTTCTCCTTTCTCCTGTATCTCATTTATTCTCTATTCATCTATTTTATCTCATAGAACTTAAGAACAGTGTGTATGAACATTTGCCATTCAAATAAAAAAAGTTACTTTGTATCTAGAGTAAGGTGAGAGTTCAAGGAAGGTTCAGTGGAAGGTGTGACATTGTATCTGCATTTTAAGAGGTAAATAAACACACATCTAATCTCTTAATCTAATTCCCAAACATGTACTATAGGTATTTCAAAAATAACCATCAAAATGTGTACTATAGGTATTTCAAAAATAACCAATAAATTATATAAGAGCCCAATAGATTTTGAAATTAATTATTTTTTTTCCATTTTTTTTTTTTTTTGCATTAATTTAGCATAGCAGAGAGTAAGAAATTCTAAAGAGCTCACAGTTTGGGGTTACCTTCTGTCACAAATGAGCTATATGATGAAAGGGAAAATGGAAACTATTAATCATTTGCTTGTGATGATAATTTATCATGTCATACATTTCCTTTCTTCCCTCCTTGAAGGAAGAACATATTCTATCTATAAAGGAATACACATACACCATCCATTCTTATGTCCTCTTATGTCTTCAGATTTATTCTAAATAAAAAGAAAAAAAGGATGATTTCTTTGGAAGCACAATTCTCCATATACATAAAAGGACATTAGAATTCATTTATCACAGGAATAGAATTTACATGTATTTGGGGGACAACCTGATTTCAGTGAAGGAAAATAGCCCAGAATTTGTACATTGTGAAAGTATGAAATAAAGGAACTTGTGGTGAAGTAGATATCTATATTTGAAAGTTCATGCCGTCCTAATATATTTACGAGTATGCATTCTAATTTTCTGATGATCTCATTGGTTGTTGTCACTTACCTAATGTTAGTGTTCTAAAACATAGTGGCCATCTGTGAGTAAAATAATAAGGATAAATTTTAGAGAGCTATAAGAACAGATTTTTAAGGTCTGAGATTCTTAAACTAACACTTCTGAAAAGCCATATCATTCTTCTTTCAACTACACAAACTAAAAGTGATTGCTGAACTCTTGAGTTGGGAAGAAAGTATAGCAGGTGCAGAAAAGGCACATATCAATGATTAAAAAAAAAAAACTATTAAATCTGATTTGCAAGGTTATCTTTCAGATTAATTTAGAGCGTGACGTCAAGCACCATTCTTTGTCTAAAATCGTGAGGGGAAAAAGCGCAGATCCTTTAGACTCCCAGAGTTTTCTACTATTTAAGAAGCTTCCCCCAAATGGCCTAACATATATCTTCACGTCATACCATTTGAATGTGAATTCTGTAGAATTGGGATAAGGCATTAAGTTTGGATTCACTACCATTTCCTGCAGGTGCCGCACAATCCTTTTAAGACGCATGTTTAAATCTTTTGACACATCACATTTCCAAACTGTCTTATTATTAGAAGGCAAATTAGTCAGAAAAAGAGGCTTGAGGATAATTTAAATTCACTAAACTCGAAGGTAATTAGAATCTCTCTCTCCCCCTCTTTCCTTTTCTTCCTCTAACATTTTCTCTCTCTCTCTCTCTCTCTCTCCCTGTCATTTCTCCTCTTTTTTTCTCCATCTCATTCCCAAAGATGGAACAAGGAGGGGATGTGGGTTTCAAGCTACTGAAGCTCTAGAGAATATATAATTGGTAAAATTTCCTGAGTTTTTTCTTTTTAAAATCTCTACAATGCTTTATTGACCGATCAGTCTAGTAAGCCTTTGTCAAAGGAAAGTAGATTTATTTGTCATGATTTATTTGTAGTATATATATATATATGCAGGTTCACAATGATCATCTATCTACTAAGACCATTTCTTCAATAATATACTATGAAAGCTCACTAATTTAGAAAACTAATTCTTCTCCATTGTTCCACTAACCACAGAACAGAATATGATTTTATATCTGCTTCTTCAAAAGCAAGATGTATCTGGAAAATGGATAGTTAATAAACTCGCACTTATACACTGTTTCACACGCATCTACGTCCATACTAGAAAAATGTTGCTATTATATGGAAAATTACTCTCTTGGTTTCAAATACCTTCATGTCCAAAAAGTTTAATATTAGCATTAAGACTATCCAAATCTAACTTTTTCTTATGCCCTTCAACCACTTTGCATATTAAAAGCTGGGATATATCAAAAACTTCATGCCACCTTTAAGTAGAATATAAGATGGCTATTAGAAACTCAGGTCTTAGTCCATTTAAGGATGTAATGATGTGTCAAAACGTTAAATTGACTTGAGTTTGTGGGAGGAATAGCCACCTGGTGAAATCAGTGAACAGGTCAGACTGAAAAACAGCCCCGGCTTTGGTCTTCTCGCTTCCATGGACATCGGCCTTGACGAAGCGCCTGTGCTTTTTCTTCCCATCCTGGCCACATTCTGTCCAGAGTACCCACAAAAGTGCTTCAAAATGACAGCTGGTTTTCCCACTTAAAGACACTCAGTGTCTCCTCATCTCCTGATGAAGACCAGAAAGCCCCCTTGATTGCCACAGACCGGATTGCTTGTGTCTCCATCAGATATTACATGTGCATTCTGAGAGAATGGACTTGAACTTCTGATGCTTTAAGGATTTCTTTCCCGTATAAATAAGCTGTTGGCAAATTAGTACCAATCTACATTCTCCTGCCTGATCAGCCAAAAGCTTTTGCAATAAAACTGCCGGTGAAACTCAACTGTGTATTTACTACATATTTTAAAAATGTTTTATATCTTTTTTTCTTTGTACTTGGTCCTGTGCCTGCAATGCTTCATTTTCTATCACTAAATTTTATATTCTCTTCAAGAACTATGGTATTACTCCCTCTGCTATGATGGTTCTCTCACAACTCTAGTAGAAGAAATGTCTCTTTTCTAAACAACACTCTTAGCATAAATTTGGTACTCATAATACTTTTCCTGAATCATGGACAGTCTTTAATGTATTGAAATGAAGATTTTTAGATGTTTTATGCAAATAATACTTATACATTAAAAGAAGTTATAATAATAAAAAGTAATTACTGGAGCCCTCAAATATATAAATCCAATTATTTACGAATAATTGTCATTAATATTAAGGTAACATCACTCTATGCATGTCTCTAGTTAAATAACAAAAATGAGAAGCATGATAGAGAAATACAGAGAGTTTAACAAAATGAAAATGTACTGTTAGAATTTATAAGCAGTTAATCAATTCTATTTTAAATGAGCAGAAAAAACTAAAATGCAAAAAGCAAATTGTTAATGATAAATATTTCTTTGGGAAATGAACATATTCTCCTAAATTCCTCCTAATTAAAAAAGAGTTTGTTAAACTAATTCCAAGCTTGTCGTCATGTATTAAATTGATGTATTGATTTTGGACCGTGAGGATTGGTTGCCAGGTAAGGAATAGGAGAAAACATGGCACTTAAATTTACTCCTGGGTCGCTATTGTCATTCTCAATTTTGGCTTTTCAATGACTATTGTTACATAGTCAAAGTCTATAATATGGGTTGCTGTAATATGGGTTACATGGGTTGCTGTGAAAAAAATGCTTAAGTGTCTTTTACATAGTTATGTATTGGCTGTTATGTGTTTAGACAGATGTACTGTGTACCTGTGGCTACAGACTGATGAACTGTCTTCCCCTCATCATCAGTTTCTGCGTTCTCTGTCCCGAGTGCCTAGGAAGTTATACCACATGTAGTTGGTGCTAATTCTTCGGGTCTCTGATCAAATATCAAATCTTTCAAAAAACACAGTGCATCTTACAAGGGTACATGTCAAATTTACTAAGTGTAGAATGTAAATGTCTTAACACAGTAACTCAGAAAATGCCGTGAAGGCTGTGTTAACCATTTGATGAAAATATTTCAAATTGTATATAAAACCAGCACTTTGTACCCCATGATTGCATTAATATACATAGCTATGATTTAATAAAAAAAAAAATTCTATCTAAAGAATTTATCTTTAGTTATTCCCTAAAATAAGATAGATACAGCACTGCCTAGTTAAAAAATATATTATTCTTTTATGTGTTATATTAATGGTTATTAGTTTTTTTAAATGAATATAGAAAATGATGGCTTTAAGGAAGAAAAAATATTAACACTATGATTAGAAAGCTAAGATCATAAACAAGAGATGAAGTTAGAATATTAGTGAAATGGCAGAGCATGAAGATGCTTAAAAGCCAAGGTGAGAAATTTGCATTAAATTTTAGTGTAGTGTGTCAGCTTTATTACAGGTAGAGATAAAGAGCCCATAGGTTATTGTTTAGACATTGCTCACAAGTAAAAAGTGATTGTGTGGTAAAAATTAGCAGGATATTAAATATATTATCCATTTTAATTTAAATTCAATAGGATAACATTTTAAATAAAAAAATAATTCCATATTATCAGTACATGCATATTTTTAGAAGTTAACATGTATTGAACAAATCAGTGCATCTGAACTCACTAAATTACCTTAGCAAATTTAGGAGAGATTCAAGACTTGTCAGCAAATTATGTCTGAAGAGGTGTGCAATAATAGTTAAAAAAACACTCTACTCATTTCTAGCTCTTGATAAAAGCAGATTTCTGTATTTGTATACAGGAGGCAAGAGTGTCACCCTACAAAAAAATATAAATTTTACTATCTTTATCTATGGAGCTTATGCATACCAACAGTTTATTAAACTGATACAAAATAGGTGAGAATAAGAAATCAGGTGTTGTCTCAAAGTAAATCCTGTGTTCTGACGTGAGATAAACCTAAATAACTCAGCCCAGCGCAGGCTTACACTCCTTCTTATTACATGCACACTGCGGCATTCTTACCTTCTTTAGCGATTTTTTAATACTTACAGTGATCCCTTACGATGTCCATAAATACTTTTAAAATTTTATATTGTCTTGCACTGAGTTGTCCTTGCAATGCATGTAAATGTTTGTTTTTGTTTGAAAATATTAAAAGGCATTGTGAACACATACAGAAAATCCAGAGGTGTGGTCAATAAAGTTCGTCAAGGTTCCAAGCAACTGGACGTCACGGATTTATATATATTTTTAGATCACAGCATGGCCTATTACCTCAAGTGTTTGTTGAATGAGTTTAATTATTACACATTCTCATTTTTGAAATAATAAAAAAAAAGATGACAAACTAGCTAAACATACTACGGAGGAAATTTAGGTCTATTTATCAGCAAATTGAGAGGATGAGTAGAAGTGGTAATACAGTAAGATCAACCATTTTTAAATGCATATACTCTATTAATTTAAAGTAAGTAACAAATGGAGTTGTGTTGAATACAGTAGAAATGACTCCAGGAGAGAAAATACTTTTGTTTCATACACATAATCTCACATGCCCACACAGATGATATATATGTGTGTGTGTGTGTGTGTGTGTACATATGTATATGTGTGTGTTCATATGTATACATATGGTGTGTATGTTTACTTATTGTCTTGTAAAATACATGTGGCTTGAGACCTTAGGTAGATTTTATAATATTTCTCACGATTTTATTATAATCTTAGGGAAATACTGAAACTAATTGATAACTATGGCTTTCAACAAATTCACATAAACTTATGATTTCATTTAATTTAAATTCTATGTACATACATAAAAATGGTTTCTGCATAAATGTATGCACAAAGCAGTCTCACATTTTGCTTGATATATTATTTTTTTATAGACAGGGTCTCCCTCTGTTCTCCATGCTGGAGTGCAGCGGCATGTTGACTGTTCACTGTAACCTCCAACTCCTGAGCTAAAGCAGTCCCCCTACCTCATCCTCCTGAGTGGCAGATAATGCCCAGCTATTTTTAAAAGTAAAACTTATAGATACAGGGTCTCCCTATGTTGACTAGAATACTATCAAACTCCTGGCCTCTAATGATCCTCCTGCCTGGACTTCCCAAATTTCTGGAATTATAGGCATAAATCATCATGCCCAAGACGCCTTGCCTTAATTTTTTAACTGATGCTCTTCTTTGCACATAATGGATAGGGGCTTGTTGAAATATATATATATTTTTTTATTGGCATTATTTTTCCTTCATCTCTAACACAGAACTTAGTATGGCTCATGTTATCCCACCATAGAAGCAGTTTGAGACTATGCACTTCAAGTTGAATTAAAATACATTTGTGATTGACATGGTTTATAACGGGTGAATAAATTTGACTGATACTCTGCTTTGAAAGTCATTCCAGCAAGTTTAACAAACACTACATCTTTTATAAGTAACTATTAAAGAATCCATGGTTTTTTGAGGTGCAATAAATTTATGCCAAGAATATTCTGACCTTTAGCTACAGTTGTTCTTATAAGACTGTGTTAAGTTTTAGTTGCTTTGAAATGATTCAACATGGTACTCAATAATTCTGTATAGCTCTTAACCTCCTGACAGATACTCCTGTCTAAAAGATTGACTGCTTTTAGAAGTAATGTTACCCTTACACTTACAAAATACAGGTGTTTGCAATAAAATGACTGACATTTGTCAAGAGTGTTGCCTCAGTATTATTCCTGTTTTATTCTGGATGCAATATCTGATAATCTGCATTTATAATAAAAAGGTTACATTTTAAATGATATATTAGAATGTTAGAACGAACGCCTTTATCAAAAAAATAACAAACAAAGGATGGCCATTGATATTTATTGGAAAAACTTTAATATAAAACTTAGTGTCTTCCTTTTTTTAATTTATTGAAATGTATTGATAAAGAAAAACAGAAAAGAGATTAAGAGATTAAGTCATCCTTTTTCACGGCTGAGTAGTATTCTATGGTATACATATATCATATTTTGCTCATCAATTCATGAATTGATGGGAACTTGAGTTGATTCCACATCTTTGAAATTTTGAATTGTGCTACAATAAGCATTTAAGTACAGGTATCTTTTTGATAAAAATAGCTTCTTTTCCTTTGAGTAAATAAGAAGTAGTGGGATTAGTGAATCAAATGGTATTATTAGTTCCTTGAGGAATCTCTATACTATTTCTGTAGAATTTGTACTATTTGCTTACCCACTGCCAGTGTACAAGGGTTCTTTTGCTGTGCATTCACACCAGCATCTATGATTTTTGAACTTTTTAATAACAGCCATTCTAATAGGGGCCTGGTGATACTCATTCTAATTTGATTTGAATGTTTCTGGTGCATAGTACTGTTATGGTCATCTTTTTTTCTTTTTTAAAAAGCTTCTGTTCATGCCCTTTGCCCACTTTTTAATAGGGATGCTATGTTTGTTTTTTTTTTCTTGCTGATTTGCTTGAGTTTTTAAACTTTTTCTTCTAGCATTCTTATGTTTTCATGCCTTACATTCAAGTCATTTATCCATCTTGAATTAATTTTTGTGAGTTGTTGGAGATTCAGATTCTGTTTGATTCTTCTACGTTTAGTTATCCAATTTTCCCAGCACCAATTATTACATAAGGTTTCTTTTCCTAACATATATATTTTTGTCTGTTTTGTCAAAGATAAGTTAATTGTATGTGGATGGTTTTATATCTGAGTTTTCTTTTCTGTTTCATTGGTTTATGTCTGTATTTTTGCCCCAATACCATGCCATTTCGGCTATTGTAGCTTTTCAGTATAGATTAAAATCTTGCAATGTGATACCTTTAGATTTGTTCCTTTTGCTTAAATTGCCATGACTATTCGGACTCTTTTCTGGTTCCAAAAAAAATGTAGAAAGATTTCTTTCTACATCTGTGAAATATTGACATTGGTGTTTTGATGGATATGGCATCAAATTTAGAAACACCTTGGGTAGGATGAACAGTTTAACAATGTTGATTCTACTGGCACCTGAGCATCATATGTTTTTGCATTTGTGTGTCTCCTCTGAGATTTCTACAAAAAGAACTACAAAAACAGAAATTTATATTTTTATGTAAAGTAGTATGTCACAGAAATTAAATGACATTTAAGTGTTAGAAATAATGACTTGACATTGGACCTGAAGAAATTAAAAAATTATGATTTAAGAAAATTAGGAACACTTATATGTGATGCAGGTTTTATATATTTTTCTTATATTTCAACAGTAGATGGATAAAGTTTGAAGTTTTGTCTATAATCTCTCCAAACTGAAAATCACTTCTAGCATATATAGACAGGTACATGTCTTGGGGGTTTTGATCTGTTCCAGAACAGAGCAGGAGCACCTGTACTGTTCAACACCACAAGCTCCCACCAATCCCTAGCTGGAAGACTGGGTTAGCTGGGCCTTGGTGATGGCTATATACACAAAGAGAAGCTTAGCTTTTCCATAAACCAGGAGAAGAAAGGGAAAAACCTTAAGATGTCTTATAAAATGGTTGGTGCTTCTAAAGAAAAACACATTTCTTCCCTGACGGGGTATTTGCTGTGCTGGAAAAGCGTACAGAAGTTACTCTAGACTTGGCACAAGTGGCCGGCACCTGTAATCTCAGCACTCTGAGAGGCTGAGGCAGGTAAATTGCTTAAGCTCAGGAGCTTGAGATCAGCCTAAGAAAAAGCAAGATCCCTTCTCTACTGAAAATAGAAAAACTAGTCAGGCATGTGTCAGGTGCCTGTAGTCCCAGCTATTCAGGAGGCTTAGGCCACAGGATTGCTTAAGCCCAAGAGTTGGAGGTTGCTGTCAGCTGTAAACCCATGGTATTCTACCAGGGTGACAGTAAGACTCAGTCAAAAAACAAACAAACAAAAAAAACTACTCTTATGTAGCTTCATCTAGAGTAAAATGAAAGTGTTTCTAGGCAAGTGTGAGTGTTCTGGGTCCTTGGACTACTAGCACTGCCCATTCAGTCCCCACCAGTTCTATATAGAATAGTTGGGCGACATATTTCCATAGGTATTGGAAGAAAGAATACCTGAATGTAAACATCTGCATGCATTTTCAGCCTGGAGGTTTCTAAAATCAGAAAAATCAGACAAATAACCACTGAAGTATTGTAGACCAATGGTACGTCAAGGTACTCTGGCAAGATGTGGTCGATAGAAGTGAAGGGGAACTCCTGGACTGTCCATGCCCCTAGATATGCATCATCCAAAGAAGGAGATAGAATGGAGTTATTAGCAATGAGAATGATTAGTTATCATTCTCAATTGCTATGGGCCAAGCAAATCAATGTAAAACTTGGGACAACATTGGAATAAGGGTAAATGAAGTTGTTCCTCTCCCACTAACAAAAAATTAAGTTATGGGAATGGGGCTCATGTTTAATTTTATTCTGAGAATATCAATTCTTTCAT
Source organism: Loris lydekkerianus (assembly GCA_963574355.1). Taxonomy (NCBI): domain Eukaryota; kingdom Metazoa; phylum Chordata; class Mammalia; order Primates; family Lorisidae; genus Loris; species Loris lydekkerianus. The sequence continues at coordinate 2,801 of CAUYPK010093630.1, read as the reverse complement.
CAGTGCAAAAGTCTGTCATAAGCTGAGATGCTACCAGAAAATGGATGGACTGTATAAAAGCCATAAAAGAATGCCCTTATTGCTCAAGAGACTTTTCTTACCCTTTCTTCTGCTTCCTCAGAAGACATTAGGGTCTAGATGAAGAGAGGGAAAAGTAACATTGCAGGATTGAATATATCTCCTCCTCCTTCTCTATGCCCTCCCCATATCAAGAGATCAAGAGCAGACCTCTATTCTGTGTTTGAAAGAGAAGAAGAAAGGAAAGAAAAATGTTAAGTAGGGTTAAAAATAAAGTTTTAGAAATGAAGTATTTTCATCTTTAACATCATTTTTTATTAAATATGCTAAATGGTACATTTGCTATAAATGATATAAAATGCTAAAGGAAATATTAAAAAAAGAATGGCTTTCTCAATGTAAAGAGAAAAGTAAGGACTTTAAAGTGACAAAAGCATGAACCATGGAGCTAAATAAGGAATACAGTGGGATTTTACTACATAGATGCCAAATGCAGATGGATTTTGACCTTTGTTTTGTGATCAGCCATTCTGTGGGAAGAGGGGAAGGAAGGCTTCGGAACTACTCAAGATGGTAGGTCTAAAAGAAAGAAAGTCATCTACGAAGTTGCAAAACTGAGGTTAAATCAGATTGCAGTTCCCTTTTGCTCCCCTGCAATTTTAAAAGAATAACTACCTCACATTCAGAAACAATTACAAAGGAAAAAAAATCCCACAAATTTTCACCATACACATTTGTACCACACCCACCTACACATTCACAGGGACCAAAGAAGAAAAAAGGATAACACTTGCCAGAGCCAAGAAAAGGATGCAAAATAGAATCCTATATATAAGAACTTTAATTAGTGAGGAAAGAATGTGAAGCTTCACTTACAGCTTCAAGGACAGCCTCTCCTGGGGACTAGAGCAATCCGTGACTTTAAGTTGAAGGCCATGATGATTACCCTTCCATAAGCCTAGGGCCCTATAGAGTTATGCTAAAACTGCTGTGCTTGTGTCCTATATAGGAAACAACAAATCTGATGAAAGCACACCTGTTTCCAGCATGGTTTTTGAATATTTTAAGCCTGCTGTTGAGAACTGCTGCTCAGAAAAAATAAATAAAAATAAAAATGTTTATTTTTAAAAATATTTCTGCTCATTGACGTGCACCTCATCACCCAGGAACTCTCACAGAGGTGAGCAAGAAGATTAATGTTATGTTCATGTCTGCTAACTCAGTATTCATCCTGCAATCCTGATCAAGGAGTAATTTTGAATTTCAGGTTTCATTATTTAAGGAAAACATTTCAGAAGGCTATAACTGCCTTTAAGAGTGATTTCTTTGATGGATCTTGGCTAAGTCAATTGAAAACTTTTTGGAAAGGATTAATCATTCTAGATGCAATTTGGAATATTTATGATTTGTGGGGGAGGTCAAAATATCAACATGAGTAGGACTGTGGAAGAAGGTGAATCTAACCTCATAGATGACTAGGAATTCAAGACTTTAGTGGAGGTGATAACTACAGATATGGTAGAAACAGTAAGAGGTCTAGAATTATAGAGCTTACAGATGTAAGCTAGTTGCTGAAATCTCACAATAAAACTTAACCTGATAAGAAGTTGCTTTTGAAAAATGAACCAAAAAAAAAAAAAAAAAAAAGAAAGAAAGAAAAAGTGGTTTCTTAAGATGGTATGTATACCTGGCAAAAATTCTGTGAACATTGTTGAAATGACAACAAAGAATTTAGAATATCATATAAACTGTTGATAAAGCAGTAGCATGATTTGAAAGAATTATTTTAATGTTGAAAAAAGTTATACTTTAAGAGCTGCTATAAGTCAAGATTAAATAGATAAATTGAATAACCATTGAAGAGATAGGATTGAAGAGATAGGATTTGTACTATGAATCTCTCAAAAAATCTATAGGCTCAGATGCTTTCACAAGGGTATCTATCAAACCTTCAAAGTATAGAGACATCAATTTTACATAATCTCTTAGAAAGCAATAGTGACCATCCCCAACTCAGTTTGTCAGGCTGGTACTGCTCCAATGTGATCAAAGACAGTGCAAGAAGAAAACAGAGAACAAACTAACAGAAAACAAACTAAAAAACTAATATGAGCAAAATATTCTTGCTCATATATTTAGAAATGACAATCTTTAACAATTAGCAACTTAAAACGAGCAACATAGAAAAAAAGTATAATACAACATGCCTAAGTGAGATGTATAAGAAAAAAAAGCCTATAGCTAACATCACACGTAATGAAAGAGTGAATGGTTTCACTGTCAAGGTCATGAACAAAAAAATAATATCTTATTTCAAAGTTCTTCTCACTCTTATTTAGCTCAGTACTAGAAGTCCAGCCACAGCAATAAGGTGGGAAAAAAGCATACAATTGGAAAGAAAAATTAGGAAAACAATCTCCATTTTCAGATGAACATATGCGCAAAAAAAAAACAAAAACAAGAAAGTTGCAAAAATATTCCTACATGGTTTAACATGGTTCTAGGATATCAGATCAAAATGCAAAAAACAATCACTCTTATATTTTGAAAAGAAATATGTAGAAGATAAAATTAAAAGCACAAAACCATGTAAAATTGCCCCAGATGAAATTGGTTATCTACAAGTTTGACAAAACAGGATATATATCAGGGGTGGCAAACAAGTTCGACTACGCGCTCGGAGATCGCTCCTCAGAGGTCCCTCCTCAGAAGCAGCATAACAAAATCCAAACTTGGCAAAGAGCCACAGTATACAAAATAATGATAAGAGGCAAAGAGCCGAA
>CAUYPK010093629.1:0-13194 GCA_963574355.1 Loris lydekkerianus | reverse complement strand
TTTCTTCAAGTATTTTTATAGTTTCATGTCTTAAGTTTAAATCTTTTATCGAGTGAGAGTCTATCTTAGTTAATGGTGAAAGGTGTGGGTCCAGTTTCAATCTTCTACAGGTTGCCAGCCAGTTCATCCAGCACCATTTGTTAAATAGGGAATCTTTTCCCCCACTGAATCCTGCTTTATTTTTGTACAGACGGGGTCTCACTGGCTCAGGCTGGTGTTGAACCTCAGAGCTCAGGGCAATCCACCCGCCTTGGACTCCCAGAGTGTAGGATTACAGGCGTGAGCCACAGTGCCGGACTCTCCAGCTAGACATTTACTGCCCCATATGTGGAACCAGCCATTTCTCTAAGGAGTATGGTTCCTATTGGTGGAAAATGTCTGGGTACTAGGCTCTTTATTACTGAAGATTTAATTACATTATCATTTTGTGCTGGTGTTTTTAATTCCAATTCAAGACTAAATTCAAATTGTAACTTTTTCTTAACTTTTAAGCATTAAATAAATTGACATGCATTTTATGTAGCAAAAGCAGATAGAAATTACATAATGTATATTCATTCACATATTTCACATCCTGTTGTGTGTATTATGTGAAATACCAGACAGGGTTAAAAATTAAAAACCGGGGGTGGCACCTGTGGTTCAGTGAGTAGGGCGCCTGCCCCATATACCGAGGGTGGCAGGTTCAAACCCAACCCCTGCCGAACTGCAACCAAAAAATAGCCGGGCGTTGTGGGGTGCTTCTGTAGTCCCAGCTGCTCAGGAGGCTGAGGCAGAAGAATCGCAGAAGCCCAAGAGCTGGAGGTTGCTGTGTGTCCTGTGACTTCACGGCACTCCACCGAGGGTGGTAAAGTGAGACTCTGTCTCTAAAAAAAAAAAAAAAAAAAAAAATTAAAAACCAGGAAGTGTTTTCACTGAACCCTTTTTTACTCCATCTAAGCTGCTTTCTTGTAGCTTCCCGTTCTGGCCTTAACCATACAGACTTATCTTCGGCTCTCACAACTTCAGAAGAATGAAATTTGTCAGTGACTTGTGTAAAATCCAGGATGTAGGTCCCACCCTAATGTCTTCTCTGATCTCCCGATCAGAATGGGGGAATTCATTTACAAAATTTACATATAGATACTCCTCTCAGGTGTTTAAAAATTGTTCTGCCCTCAACGGAAATACTTTCTCTTCATTATTAACTGCTACCAGAACTGGCTCTTCTCCTATACTCTTTTTTCCTAATTACTCTCCTCCCCCACCCTTAGTACAAAATCATACCCAGGAGGTTTTCCCCTCCTAAATATTTCTTAGAGATATTTTTTTTTCTTTCTTCCTTTCCTCCCTTCTCCTTTCCTTCCTTTCTCTGTAGCTCATCTTTCCAAACATGTGTTCTCATCATCCTTACTTCCACTGACTTAGATTCTACTGTATAGTGGTACTGTTGTAACTACCATTCTGAAATCTCTTTAAATTGCTGCCAGGAAAACGTTGTTAAATTGCAGATATGACTACTGTACCACTCCGTAGCTATCCATTCTTAGTGAAGAAGTTAGTGGGGAAGACAAGAGGTATTGACTAATTTTCTGAGTCTCAGTCTCCTCATCTGTAAAATCAAAGTGGCAGTAGATAGCCTATCTAACACCCTGGTGTTAGTTACAACTGGTACGTGATAGACAGCTAGTGCTGAGGACTTCATATGTAAGTTTCTAGGTAGGGATTCCTCTTGGCGTTATCTTAAGTTTTTCTGTCTCTTTAGCCTTCCTTTTTGTCCTTGATTGATTTTATTGAGAATATAGATTTTAAGTGATCTCAGTTTAGTTTTAGCGTAATTAAAACCTGTTGGTATGTTTTGAAAGTTAACATGCAGTTTTGACATGTTCCTGAATTTTTTTTTTTTTTTTTTTTTTTGAGACAATCTCACTATGCTGCTTTCTTTTTTTTTTTTGGAGACAGTCTGACTATGCCGCTCTCTAGAATGCTGTGATATCACAGCTCACAGCAACCTCAAACTCTTGGGCTAAAGTGATTCTCTTGTCTCAGCTTCCCAGTAGCTGGGACTACAGCCGCCTGCCACAACACCAGGTATATGTTGTTGTTGTTGTTATTGTTAGGAGTCTCTGGCCGAGTCTGAACCCACGCAACCCTGGTGCGTGTGGCCAGCACCCTAACTACTGAGCTAGGGCACCGAGCCAGCCTGGATATTTAATCAGGCACATTCTTAATAAATCTCAACTTTTCTCATCCACCCAAATTACTTTCCACATTAATAGTGTCATTACTTTCTCTTTAATCATTTTAGCAGCGACTTCATTTTATACGCTAAAGGCAACAGTCCCCAACCTTTTTGGCACCAAGGACCAGTTTAATGGAAGACAGTTTTTGTGGGCTCAGGGTAGGGGAACTGGGGGTGAGGATGATTCAAGCACATTATATTTATTGTGCACTCTATTTCTATTATTATTACGTTGTAACATACAGTGGAGTAATTATACAATTCACCATAATGCAGAATCGGTAGGAGCCCAGTGCTAGACTCCTCACGTGTGCAGTTTATAGTAGGGTTCAAGCTCCTCTGAGGATCTAGGCTGCTGCTAATCTGAGGTAAGAAATAGCTCAGGCAGTGATGAGAGCAGTGGACACAGGAGAAGCAGTGGCCATGGACACAGGGGAAGCTTCCCTTGTAGCAGCTCACCTCCGGCTGCACGTGTGTTTCCCCACAGGCCAGGGACACAGGGGAAGCTTCCCTGTAGCAGCTCACCTCCCGCTGTATGTGTGTTTCCCCACAGGCCAGGAACTGGTACTGCTAGTCCTGGTCCATGGTTGGGGACTGCAGGTTAAGGGATATTCCATTTTAATCTTAAGTCTTCTGATAATTTTTATCAGCTAATCTATTTATCAATATTCAAAATATGCTCTGGGTCATATAAGAAATAGATATTTTTGGCCAGGCACAGTGGCTCACACTGGTAATCCTGGCTCTCTGGAAGTCTGAGGTTGGAGAGCATCCCTTGAACTCAAGAGTTTGAGACCACCCTGAGCAAGAGTGAGACCCAAATTCTACTAAGAATAAAAAATTAGCCTGATGTAGTGGTGCACACCTGTAGTCCCAGCTACTCAGGAGGCTGAGACAGGAGGATTGAGGCTGAGGATTACTTAAACCCAGGAGTTTGATGTTGCTGTAAGCCAAATTGTCACTCCATAATACTCCAGCCTAGGCAGCAGAGTGGGACTGTGTCTCAAAAACAAAAAGAAAAAAGATTAGGAAAAAAAAGAGTAGGCATTTTATAATTTGATCTCTGTTTGCTTTTTATCCCTACTTTTTTTTTTTTTTTTTTTTTTTTTTGTAGTTTTTGGCTGGGGTTGGGTTTGAACCCGCCACACCTGGTATGTGGTGCCATCGCCCGGTATATGGTGTGGCTCCTTGAGCCACTTTTTTTTAGTTCTTATATTTTTAGTTTTTGATTTTGTTTTTTAGTCTAGTGAATTGAAAGATAAGATACTATACCTTTTCTAGTGTGATTAAATAGCCAATATTTATTGAATGCTTATTTTCTAATAGAATTGTGCCATTTAATACTTTTAACTATCTTGGAAGTATAATTTCCATGATTCCTGTTTTTCAGATGACAAAACTGAAGCATTAGAGAGGTAATAACTTGACTGAAATTTAGCACTTGACTGCTGAATGAAGGAATGAAAATTCAAAGCCCAGGCTTTGTCTGACTTAAACTGTTCTATTTTATCCTCTATGCTGTCTACATAGGCAACCCAATTACGAAACAAAATCATAGAATTTTTTTATTTCCTTAAAGCATATATTGCAACAACACTTTGTATGTATAGTATATACAGTATTTCATCAGTAATTTGTAATAAAAAGAGTGGTAAATCACTTCTGAATTACTGAATAGTTCAAATTATAAGCTGTTAGACAAATATATTTTTATTACTTTAAAAAGCTGCACAAATTCTAAATTAGTAATTGTAATAAGTAATACCAGGCTTTACTCAAGAATTTTAAATGAGCTCCAAATTGAGTACATAACTATGCACATACGGGGAGAAATGGAGTTTCTAAAAAACACAATTATATATGAACATTTCAGGTTGTGCTTTCTGGCTTCTGAACTGTCTGTACTTTACATGATTTTTCAAAATAATGTGATTTCCAAATTTTATCTTAATGAATGATACTGTAGTTAGTATAGGCATACCTCAGCGACACTTAATGCTCATTTTGAGGCTACCACAGGAAAGCAAATAACACAAGAAGTGAGTTACACAAATTTTTTGGTTTTCCAGTGCTTATAAAATTTATGTTTACTCTGTATGTAGTGTAAGTGTTTAGTTGCATTATTTCTTTTTTGGGACAGAGTCTCACTTTGTCGTTCTCAGTAAAGTGCCATGACATCATAACTCATAGCATCCTCACAGCAACTCCCTGGGCTCAAGTGATTCTTTTGCCATAGCCTCCCCAAGTAGCTGGGACTACAGATGTCTACCACCTGGTTAGTTTTTCTGTTTTATCCCTTGGATGATAGGTGGCCTTGCACATCGCCGGGGAATGCAGTACAGTATCTGTTGTTGAAGGCTTCACCCAATCTAAGGATGAAGTGGCCTCCTTTTAACTCTCTGATGAACATGTTCTCCAAATTGCCTTTTAATTTCTTTTTTCTTTTGTTGTTTTTTTTTATCGTCCTCGGTAGGGTGCTATGGCGTCACAGCTCACAGCAATGTCCAGCTCGTGGGCTTAGGCGATTCTATTGCCTCAGCCTCCTGCCACAATGCCCAGCTATTTTTTGTTGCAGTTTGGCCGGGGCGGGGTTTGAACCCTCCACCCTTGGTATATGGGGCCGGCGCCCTACCCACTTTTATCTTCATACCTTTGTTCATGAAGATGGTCCCTGAATTGTGTCACTTGCTCTGAGGGCATGTTTCCTCCCTTCACGGGGTCCTCAAACTACACCCCACAGGCCACACGCGGAGGTGTGATTGTATTTGATCCCGTTTTGTTTTTTTACTTCAAAGTAAGATGTGTGCAGTGTGCACAGGAATTTTTTTTTTTGTTAAAACATAGCTGTGTACATTAGTGCAATCACCTGTACCCATTCTAAAATGCACCATAGATGTGGCCCCACCCATTACCCTCCCTCCACCCAAACCTCCCCCCTCCCTTCCCCTTCCTTGGCCCTTTCCCCATAGACTTGTGGTGGTGTTGGGTTATAGCCTTCATGTGAAAGCTATAGTTCAGCTTCATAGTAGGGCTGAGTACATTGGATACTTTTTCTTCCATTCCTGGGACACTTTGCTAAGAAGAACATGTTCAGCTCCATCCATGTAAACATGAAAGTCTCCATCTTTCTTTAAGGCTGCATAGTATTCCATGCTATACATGTACCACAATTTGCTAGTCCATTCGTGGGTCAGTGGACACTTGGGCTTCTTCCATGACTTAGTGATTATGAATTGGGCTGCAATAAACATTCTGGTACAGATGTCTTTGTTATATTGTGACTTTTGGTCTTCTGAGTATAGACCTAGTAAAGGAATTATAGGATCGAATGGTAGGTCTATTTTTAGGTTTTTATTCTCTAAACATCCTTCCAGAAGGAACGTATTAGTGGGCATTCCCACCAGCAGTGTAGAAGTGTGTCCTTTCCTCCACATCCGCGCCAACATTGCTGGTTTTTGGATTTTTGTTATGTGACCAATATCACTAATGAATATAGATGATAAAATGCTCAATAAGATCCTAACAGAATCCAACAACACATCAAAAAAATTATACACCACAACCAAGTGGGATTTATCCCAGGGTCTCAAGGCTGGTTCAAAATACATAAATCTATCAATGTAATTCAACACATAAACAAACTAAAAAATAAGGACCATATGATTCTTTCAATTGATGCAGAAAAAGCTTTGGATAATATCCAGCATCCCTTCATGATCAGAACACTTAAGAAAATTGGTATAGAAGGGACATTTCTTAAACTAATAGAGGCCATCTACAGCAAACCCACAGCCAGTATCGTATTGAATTGAGTTAAATCGAAATCATTTCCACTTAGATCAGGAACCAGGCAAGGTTGCCCATTGTCTTCATTGCTCTTTAACATTGTAATAGAAGTTTTAGCCATTGCGATTAGGGAAGAAAAGGTGATCAAGGGTATCCACATAGGGTCAGAAGAGATCAAACTTTCACTCTTCGTGCACAGGAATTTGTTCATAGTTTTGTTTTTTGTTTTTTTAAACTATAGTCCAGCCTCCAACGGTCTGAGGGACAGTGAACTGGCCCCCTGTTTAAAAAGTTTGAGGACCCCTGATCCACAGTAAGCACTCTTGAAAGCCAGGCTTTAAAAGTAGAATCCAGTTTCTTGAGATGGAGCGAATGAACAATATACGCTTTTGTAGTTATTTGGGTTTTTTTTTTTTTTTTTTTTTTTTTGAGACAGAATTTTTGTCTTGGGTAGAGAAAGTACCATCGCATCATAGCTCACAGCAACCTCGAACTCATGGGTTTGAGTGATCCTCTTGCCTCAGCCTACCGAGTAGCTGAGACAAGAGGCACCTGCCACAATGCCCAGCTAATTTTTTCTACTTTTAGTAGAGGCAGGGTCTCACTTGCTCAAGCTGGTCTGGAACTCCTGAGCTCAAGCAGTCCACCCACCCTGGCCTGCCAGAGTAGTAGAATTATAGGCGTGAACCACCACACCTGGCCTACACTTTTGTATATAGCACTCAAATGTTCTTGTTCTTATTCCCATAAGGGGTAGATCAGCAAATACCTTAAATGATGGTTTGTATGGTAGACCCGTCCTAGCTGTCTAGTATTTCATTGTGATTAGTCCTTTTCAGGAATATGTACTGTGGGTTTATATTTGAACTGCTGTCACTCAATTGTGGTGAAGATAATTACTTAAGTGGTCTTACCTGACTGTCTTAGCTCAGGAATTTATGCCGTTTTTTGTTTTTGTTTTTTTTTCTTTTTTTACTCACCACTATACTAACAAGGACCATTTATTTTTTCTGCTGTGATGTCAGATAGGTGATAGTTCTAGATTGATCATTTTATCTTCTCAAATTAGAATAGGGCCCATTTTTATTCATCTTAAAATCTTTGGGTTTTTTTTCCTTTTCTTTCTTTTTTTTCTTTTTTTTTAGAGGCAGAGTCTCACTGTGTCACCCTCGGTAGAGTGCTGTGGCATCACAGTTCACAGCAACTTCCAGCTCCTGGGCCTAGGTGATTCTCTTCCTCAGCCTCCCAAGGGGACTGAGCTGGGACTACAGGCGCCCACCACAACGCCCAGCTATATTTTGTGGCAGTTTGGCTGGGGCCAGGTTTGAACCCTCCACCCTCTGTATATGGAGCCAGCACCCTACTCACAGAGCCACAGATGCCGCCCTTTTTTCTTTTTCTTTTTTTTGAGACAGAGCCTCAAGCTGTCGCCCTGGGTAGAATGCTGTGGCATCACAGCTCACAGTAACCTCCAACTCGTGGGCTCAAGCAATTCTCCTGCCTCTGGAACTACAGGCACCCACCACAATGCCTGCTATTTTTTGGTTACAGCTGTCGTTGTTCGGCGGGCCCGGGCTGGATTTGAACCCACCAGCTCAGTTGTATGTGGCTGGCGCCTTAGCTGCTTGAGCCATAGGCGCTGAGCCACCCCTTTTCTTTCTTTTTTCTTTGAGACAGTCTCACTGTGTCACCCTCAGTAGAGTACTGTGGTGTCACAGCTCACAGCAACCTCAGACTCTTGAGCTTAAGCAGTTGTCATTGTTGTCTAGAGCTCAAACCCACTAACCTTGGTATATGTAGCTGGTGCCCTACACACTGAGCTACAGGTGCTGAGCTATGTTTTTCTTTACAAGAGGCAGAGTCTCACTTTATCACCCTCGGTAGAGTGCGATGGCATCACAGCTCACAGCAACCTTCTCTTGCCTCAGCCTCCTGAGTAGCTGGGACTACAAGTGCCTGCCACAACGCCCGCCTATTTTTTTGTTGCAGTTTGGCCGGGGCTGGGTTTGAACCCACCACCCTCAGTATATGGGGCCAGCACCCTACTCACTGAGCCACAGGCCCTGCCCTATTTTTCTTTTCTAATTTCTCTTTTTTTACCCTTTCCCTGTCTTTTCCCCTGTACATTTAACTGCATAGAACATTCAAAGGGATAATTGTGTGATGGATTGTTTAGTGTTTAAACGGGCATTACCCATTGCATGCTTACCTTTAGAAATAGGAATAATGTACCTCCTGACAAAGATGATATGACAATAAATTATCAAATGTGAAGCATTCGGAATCCTATCTGGCACATAAAAAACATTTGTCATTATTTATAGGCTGTTGCAGCTTTGCAGCTTATTAAACCATTCATTGACTCCATTAATTGAATAGTTTGGAGGGGAGGAAGGGAGAATATATTTTAATACATTCTCTACCTTGAGGGTGCGCCTGTGGCTCAAGGAGTAGGGCGCTGGCCCCATATACTGGAGGTGGTGGGTTCAAACCCAGCCCTGGCCACACTGCAACATTCCCTACCTTGAAGTTTCTCACCACCATCTTTCAGTTTTTTATTGAGCACACTGGCCATATAACAGTGATGTAAATCTCCTTCTAGTTTAACTACTAAACCACCAATTAATTATTTATTTTATGTATTTTTTAGGACATTTCGGATTCATTTGCATCTTTGAAGAACATCTGTAGAAGAGGAAGGAAAAGATGGGTGTGAAAACATTTACTCATAGCTCCTCTTCCCACAGCCAGGAAATGCTTGGAAAGCTAAACATGCTGCGAAATGATGGACATTTCTGTGATATCACTATTCGTGTCCAGGACAAAATCTTCCGGGCACATAAGGTAGTCCTAGCAGCTTGCAGTGATTTCTTTCGCACCAAACTTGTAGGCCAAGCAGAGGATGAGAACAAGAATGTGTTGGATCTGCACCATGTCACAGTGACTGGCTTTATACCCCTCTTGGAATACGCTTACACAGCCACTCTGTCAATTAATACGGAAAATATTATTGATGTCCTAGCTGCAGCTAGCTATATGCAAATGTTTAGTGTTGCCAGCACCTGCTCAGAGTTCATGAAATCAAGCATTTTATGGAACACACCCAACAGCCAACCAGAAAAGGGTCTAGATGCTGGACAAGAAAATAATTCTAACTGCAATTTTACTTCTCGAGACGGAAGCATTTCTCCAGTGTCTTCAGAGTGCAGTGTGGTAGAAAGAGCCATTCCTGTCTGCCGAGAATCCCGGAGAAAGCGCAAAAGCTACATTGTTATGTCTCCTGAAAGTCCTGTAAAGTGTAGCACACAAACAAGTTCACCCCAGATACTGAATTCTTCAACTTCCTACTCAGAAAATAGAAATCAGCCAGTTGACTCTTCTTTAGCTTTTCCCTGGACTTTTCCTTTTGGAATTGATCGAAGGATTCAGCCTGAGAAGGTTAAGCAGGCAGAAAGTACACGGACTTTAGAATTACCTGGCCCATCTGAGACAGGTAGAAGAATCGCTGATTATGTGACTTGCGAAAGCACAAAAACTACCTTGCCTTTGGGTACAGAAGAAGATGTCCGGGTCAAAGTAGAACGGTTAAGTGATGAGGAGGTCCATGAGGAAGTGTCCCAGCCTGTCAGTGCGTCCCAGAGTTCGCTGAGTGATCAGCAGACAGTGCCAGGAAGCGAGCAAGTCCAAGAGGACCTTCTGATTAGTCCACAGTCTTCCTCCATAGGTATCGTGTCTTCTTGGTTTTTCATGATGCTGTAAAGTTAATGTAAGCGTTTTAAAGTTACTACATAAAAAGGTTTCTGCTCGGTCTTGTAGGAAATAGAAGAAAGAGTAAAACATGATAACTGGATTTTGAAGGTGCTGTTAGCACTACAGTTTCTTTTTCCCCAAGTTACTATTGGAGAAGGAAAGAAATATTTGAACAGTATCTGATGGGACAAAGTCTTAGATAAGAATTACGAGTTAACTTTCAATGCAAAAAATTCCAGTTAGTATTTTATTCCTTATTAAAATATTTAAAACTTACCATAGGCCAGATAGTGTTTATACGTGAAGAAAAACATCTGGTCCCTGCAAAGTAGTTAATAATAGTCTAACAGGGGGAGTAGATGTGTGAGTGAGTGATTACAGTAAGCTCTTATTTAAAGTGCTAAGCTAGAAAAAAATAAATAAATAAATAAAGTGCTAAGCTAGATAGTTGAGCTGAGTCTTAATGCAGTTGGTAGGAATTGGCCTAAATGAAGGAATGATACTACTTTTTTTTTTTTTTTCCTTTGGAGACAGTCTTTCTTTGTTGCCCTCAGTAGAGTGCCAAGCATCACATCTCATAGCAACCTCAAACTCTTGGGCTTATGCAATTCTCTTCCCACAGCCTCCCAAGTAGCTGGGACTATAGGCGCCCGCCGCAGCACCGAGCTATTTTTAGAGACAAAGCCTCACTCTGGTGCAGGCTGTTCTCAAACTTGTGAGCTCAGGCAGTCCACCCGCCTTGGCCTCCCAGAGTGCTAGGATTACAGGCAGGAATGATATTTCTATGAAAACATATAAAAGCACAGAGTATGTGGAAGTGTGTTTCATAAACAGTGAGTTCAGTGCAATATGATGTGAACAAATGCCTGAAAGTGTGGGGAAGATGAGACAGAAGAGGTGTGGTTGAGAGCAGGCCTTGAAGAGAGTTGAAGGCTAGTTTTTTTTAGGGTTGCATTTAACTGCGCATAACGGAGTCCCTCCTACAGTGGCTTGACCAAACAGGGTTTATTTTTTACTTATTTTTTTGAATCAGAGTCGCACTGTGTCATTCTCCATACAGTGCTGTGGCGTCACAGCTCACAGCAACCACAAACTCTTGGGCTCAAGCAATTCTTTTGCCTCAGCCTCCCAAGTAGCTGGGACTACAGGCACCTGCCACACGCCTGGCTATTTTTTGTTGCAGTTGTGATTGTTGTTTTAGCTGGCCCCGGCCAGGCTGGAACCCACCAGCCTCCATGTATGATCACTGTGCTATGGGTGCTCAGCCCAGGGTTTTATTTTTATCACCTCAAGTTGTTCAGAAATAGGAAGTCCAGAACTGGCACAGTGGATCTATACTGTAATCAGTGGCCTAAGCCCCTAGTTTGTTTTAAACCTACTATCGCTGGTTTGTCAGTTTCACCCATACATTCATCGCTTCGTGGCTATCGTATGCTTGCTTCTTTAGCTGTGTGTTGTAGAAAGGGACAGTGCTTGTATCAAGAAATGTTCCCAGAAATTCCTAAAAAAACCTCTGCCAGACTATGTCACATGACTGTTCTTAGCTTCAAGGGAATCTGGGACTATAATGTGTATTAGTCGGGTACAAACTGTTTCAAACAAAATTAGAGCAGAAGACCAGGCATGATGCCTCATACCTATAATTCTAGCACTCTGGGAAGCTATGGCAGGTGGATTACTTGAGCTCAGGAGTTTGAGATCAGCTTGAGTAAAAGTGAACCCTGTCTCTACTAAAAATGGAAAAATGAGAAGGGCATTGTGGCGAGTGCCTGTAGTCCCAGCTACTTGGGAGGCTGAAGCGAGGATTGCTCAAGCCCAAGAGTTTGAGGTTTCTGTGAGCTATGATTCCACAGCTCTCTACCCAAAACCACAGAGTGAGACTCTGTCTCAAAACAAAATTAGAATAAAATGGAGATTGAATATGCAACCATCTGTGCTGCTACAGGTAGATTTTATCTTAGTGGTAGTATGGGGTCTTCCTTCAGGGGAGTGAAAAATAAAACATGCAGATAAAATTTTAAGACAATTTAGTGTTGGTGTACAGTCTGAAAACCCACTTATGGTAGTTATCTTGGAATGAATAAAGACTAAAAATACAAAGAAAACAGGTATGGCGAGGCTGTATTAAAAAAAGAATACCTGATTATTATGTATTCTTGACTGATAATATTGACTAGATTGAAGGAAATAGTGGTGATATTTTTTGTTATAATCTATTGACTGTAAGTCACGGGTTTTCATATTTTGGTATCTCTGAATCCAAATGTTACAATCTATTAGTTAGATTTTTGTTCCTTTGTGGTACAAAAAATAATAACAATATAATGGATAGCATATTAGCATATATTAAATGCTATAACTGCAATATGAACATTAGTAGGAGGTAGGAACTTAGACTTTGAGGATTGTGAGGTAATTTTTTTTCTAAGTAACCTACCAATGGGGAGGGTGCCAGAGTGTTTTCAAATGTCCCTGACCACCCTGCCTTTGGCATCATTGGTATCATTGGCATGCAACTGTTGAAGAGACAGGGTCTCTGCCTTGCCTAGGCTGGAGTGCAGTGTGGCATGTTCATAGCTCACTGCAGCCTCAAAGTCCTGAGCTCAAGTGATCCTCCTGCTTTAGCCTGCCAAGTGGCTAGGACTATAGGCAGGCATTACAACACCCAACTAATTTTTCTATATTTGTCTAGAGATGAGATCTTGCTATTTTTCCCAGCCTTGTCTCAAACTCCTGGCCTCATGCTTTTGCTTCCCAAAGTGCTGGGATTACAGGAGTGAGCCACCATACCTGGCTGAACTCAGTTTTTGGGGTTTTTTTTATTGTTAAATCAGAGCTGTGTACATTAGTGCAATCAAGGGGTACAAGTGCTGGTTTCATATACAATCTGAAATATTCTCATCAAACCGTTCAATGTAGCCTTCATGGCATTTTCTTACTTATTGTATGTAGACATTTGTATTCTGCCTTTAGTAAGTTTCACCTGTACCCATTCTAAGATGCACCCTAGGTGTGGCCCCACCCATTACCCTCCCTCCACCCTAACCTCCTTCCCCTTTCTTGGCCCTTTCCCCATAGTCTTGTGGTATAGTTGGGTTATAGCCTTCATGTGAAAGCTATAATTTAGCTTCATAATAGGGCTGAGTACATTGGATACTTTTTCTTCCATTCCTGAGATACTTTGCTAAGAAGAATATGTTCTAGCTCCATCCATGTAAACATGAAAGAGGTAAAGTCTCCATCTTTCTTTAAAGCTGCATAGTATTCCATGGTATACATGTACCACAATTTGCTACTCCATTCGTGGGTCGATGGGCACTTGGGCTTCTTCCATGACTTAGCAATTATGAATTGGCCTGCAATAAACATTCTGGTACAGATGTCTTTGTTATATTGTGACTTTTGGTCTTCTGGGTATAAACCTAGTAAAGGAATTA
>CAUYPK010093628.1:0-12474 GCA_963574355.1 Loris lydekkerianus | reverse complement strand
CACTTTTGCAGTTGGAGGTGAGACAGCAAAACTAGCACGAATTTCTCTTTCCTTCTTCACAATCTCACGGATGGAAGATTCGTTCTTACGGTAGATCTTAGCAACCTCAGCATATGATTTTTTTTCTTTCCTTATTAAGTCAAGAACTTTCACCTTTTCACTTAGAGGAAGCACTTTACGGCTTCTCTTTGGCATACTACTGCCAGCATCACTACTCTTGTGCTTTGGGGCCATTATGAAGTAAAATAAAGGTGACTTGAACACAAGCACCGCAATAATGTTACAGTTGATTTGATAATCAAGACAACTCCTAAGTGACTAACTGGTCGGAGGCTCCCCCTTATTTGTAGTTTCGCTTTCAGCAGTTTCAATTACCCACGGTCAACCACGGTCCAAAAATAACTGAGTACAGTATAATAAGATATTTAGAGAGAGAGAGAAAGACCACATTCATATAACTTTTGTTACAGCATATTGTTATAATTGTAATAACAATTATATATAACCCATATATGGCCTATAGTCTGGCAACATAGTATTCATAAAATCAAGGGAAGGAAAATCTAAGTTGGATGCTGAAAACACCCAAAATCCTTCCTTTTCTCTTTTTGTTTCCAAGGTTGACTTAACATCCTGTTTCTTAATTCTTTATCTTTGCATTTACCAAACCTTCCCTCTTTTTCTGGTGAATCATAGCAACCTGTTTAACCCCCGTTCAAGACTTTGTTTATTATACTTAAGGTAGGTACACTTGAGATAAAGAGAATTTTTGAACAATGAATTGGGGTGAAGGAATAAGGAGCCAATAACAATGATGCTGTTCAAATGTGAAATTAGCCCATCAGTGTGACAAGTACTTTTAATTGTTTTCCCAGCAGTGGGAAGATGTTAATTATTCATTCTTTTCCCCTCTAAACCTGAGGAGGGGGCTGACTAGGAGGCCCTAGGTTGTAGCTAGGGCCCTAGGCTGACTTCATTGATACCAGCAAATTGCTTTCTAATCCCAGATGAACTCGGGTTGGTTCCAAGATAATGGAACAAGGTGAGGGGGCACCAGTGTTCAACAGGAAAAAATCCGAGCAGCTCCTAACTTCTAGAAAGCCTGAGAGACCACCTGCGCCCTCCTTAAATGTGTAATAATAGCTAATGTTTATTGAGCATTCCTTCGGTGCCACACACTGTGCTCAACATTTAGTGGATTATCTCATCACTTGCTGACAAGAACCCCTATGGTGTAGGGCTCAGGACTTCCCTCTACACTAAAAAGGCTCAGAAAGGTTAAGTTATTTAGCCTCGGATACAAAGATGACAAAACCAGATTCTTCTGTCAGCTTTCCTGTATCCAAAGCCTGAATTCTTAGCTACTGCAGCCATTGTATCTAGGCAGATATGATAAATTAATGCAAAACAATGTACATTCAGGTAAATGTGTGAAAGATGGTCCGAGAAACCTGGATATAAAACAGGGACTTTTTCCCTCAATGAAGCCTCAACAATAAAAAAAAAAAAAAAAAAAACTACACTAAGACACAATATCATTAAATTTCAGCACAAGGATAAAGATTATTTAAAAAATAAAATAAATTTTTGCTAAAGTACACTTTGTGATAAAAAAAAAAAAAGACCTTTTCATGGAGGAAGTAGGAAGTAGCATTTGCAATGAATATTAAAGGTGGATGGATTTTTGGGTTTTTTTTTTTGAGACAGAGTCTCACTTTATTGCCCTCAGTAGAGTGCTATGGAGTCACACAGCTCACAGCAACCTCCAGCTTCTGGGCTTAGGCAATTCTCTTGCCTCAGCCTCCCAAGTAGCTGGGACTACGGGCGCCCGCCACAACACCCGGCTATTTTATGTTGCAGTTTGGCCGGGGCTGGGTTTGAACCCACCACCCTCGGTATATGGAGCTGGCACCCTACTCACTGAGCCACAGGCGCCACCCAAAGGTGGATGGAATTTTTAAAAATAAAATCAGGTGATGGATATTTTTTAAAGGGGGGATGTATTCTTTTAGCCCTCTAGTGACTGTAATCAAAGGCATCCTTCCAGAAACAAACAAAATATATACTGGTGCATACATATCCTTTAAAAATGTATAGAAATGATATCATACTATGCATATCCCTCTAACCTAGCAGTTCTCAACCTGTGAGTTGCGACCCCTTTGGGGTTCAAATAACCCCTTTCTCAGGGGTCACCTAAATACATCCTGCATATCAGATATTTACATTACGATTCATAACAGTAGCAAAATTACAGTTATGAAGTAGCAACGAAAATAATTTTATGATTGGGGGTCACCACAACATGAGGAACTGTATTAAAGGGTCGTGGCATTAGGAAGATTGAGAACCACTGCTCTCTAACCAGTGTCCTCATGATGGACATTAGGGTTGTTTCTTGTATTTTTGCAATAAGTTGTTTGGCATACTTCACATTTTTAAATTACCCCATCAAAGGATCTGTGCACCTAAAATTTTCATACACATTACCAATTTGCCCTCCAAAAAGATTGCACTACTATATGTACATACCATAAACAGGGTATGAAGCCAGGTGCAGTGGCTCATGCCTGTAATCCCCAGCACTTGGGAGGCCGAGGCAGGTGGATTGCCTGGGCCCACAGGTTTGAGAACAGCCTGAGCCAGAGCAAGACCTTGTCTCTAAAAATAGCCAGGCATTGTGGCAGACAGCTCAGGAGGCTCAGGCAAGAGGATCACTTGAGTCCCAGCTACTCAGGAGGCTGAGGCAAGAGTTTGAGGTTGCTGTGAGCTATGACGCCATAGCACTCTATCAAGGGCAACAAAATGAGACTGTCTCAAACCCCAAAATCATTGTATGAAAATGCCCATTTCTTCCCTATCTGCCCACTTTTGGAGGACAGCAGCATTTTACAGCAGATCTGACATTTCCATAAGTTCTAAGCAAAATTGAGCATCTCATTTTTATTAGCCATTTACACTTTCTGCAAACAATATTTATGTCTTTTGCATCCTCACAATTAGGTCCTTTGCATTTTTTTCCTTTATTCTCTCATATGAGGATTTTATAAATGAAAAAATTGCCTTTTGTTCTATTATATATACTACAAGTATTAGTATTAATCCGGTTTGTCTTTTGATTTTTGTGCATTTTTTGTATTGTTACAGTGAAGGTTCATTTTTACGAAGTCAAATCTATCAATTTTTTTCCTTAATAAACTTCGACATTGTAGACTGTGAGAAAGGCCTCTCCTCCACCCCAAGAATTAGTTACATACCCACACATTTCCCACCCAAAGATCGGTCTCTTTCTCTCTAATCGGAGCTCCTTGGCTGTCAGGGTCTGCCCTTTCCAGGGAGGCTTTAAGGCTCTCCGCCCTTGGGCACGAACCCCGGGCGCCCCGGCCCGCAGCACTGTCGCGCCGCGGCTGCACTCCGGGGACGCTCGCCCCCAGGACTCGCAGGCAGCGCCCGCTGCTCGTCACTTCCCGCGTATCCCCCGCCATCCGCTGCCAGGCTCTGGCGGCGGAAGTCCTCCTCCACCCGCACGCAGAGCCCAGCCCTTCCCCGTGGGTTTCTCCAGCTGCCGGTGCAACTCCGGCTCTGAAATTCCAGAAGCACGTGGGATGAGGGAATGTTCTGGAGGAAACCCGGGGCCTGGCCGAGGAAGTGGGGGAACCGGCCCGGGACACCACCCCTATCTACTAATGCAATCCCGCCCCCCACTCCCTGGCCGCTGCCAACTCAAGGGATTTTGGTGCATCTGCAGGCAGGGAGAATATAAACAGCTTGAAACAAAAGCTCCGTTAAGTCCCTCTGACAATTCTGTTTCCCCGGGTAGACTGCGATTGGCTGGATAAACTGGTTTTATAGTTTGTTCTGTATCAGTTTGGTGAATATGAGTTAGCCTTTCTTATCCTCCTGTTGAGCCAGACAGCAAGCAGCAGTGCCCAACCACACAACACTGCAGTGGACAGTGAAAAGGGTTTTCCTTTAACATACTCTTTCAGTCCTTCTCACTAGTTAAAGAGAGTCTTGGTTTGGTATGATTTTTTTCTTTTTGTCTTTGTGTTCTTATGGTAAAATGTATATGACATCAAATTTAACATTCTCATGTAAACACACACATACATAACATACCTTTAGAGACAGGATCTCACTCTGTCTTCTGAGCTAGAGTGCAGTGATGCAGTCATAGCTCACTGCAACCTTAAATGATCCTCCAAGCAGGAATGGTGGTTTTTTGTTTGTTTGTTTTGGCCAGGGGCCAGGTTTGAACCTGCCACCTCCAGTGTATGGGGCCAGTGCCCTACTCCTTTGAACCACAGGTGCTGCGCAAATGGATTGTTTTTTATTTATTTATTTTCTTCTTCTTCTTTTTTTTTGGGTGGGAGTGGGGGTTTTCACAGTGTCACTAGGCTGGTCTCAAACTGGTGACCTCAAGTGATCCTCCTAAATCTGCCTCCCAAAATGCTGGGATTACAGACATGAGCCACTGTAGCTGGCCAAATTTACCATTTGAATCATTTTAACTGAACAATTCAGTGTCATCAAGTTTGTTCACTATGTTTCACAACCATTCCCCCTCTCTATGTCCAGAATTTTTTCATCCAAACAAAAACTCTGTGCCCATTAAGCAATAATTCATTCCCCATTCACCCCACCACCACTACCACCATCACACCCACAGGCTCCAGTAACCTCTGTTCTACTTTTTGTTTCTGTGAATTTTCGTATTCTAGAAACCTCATGTAAGTGGAATCACACAATCTCTGTCCTTGT
Organism: Loris lydekkerianus; assembly: GCA_963574355.1. Taxonomy (NCBI): domain Eukaryota; kingdom Metazoa; phylum Chordata; class Mammalia; order Primates; family Lorisidae; genus Loris; species Loris lydekkerianus. The sequence goes on along the minus strand of CAUYPK010093628.1, from coordinate 7,713 downwards.
ATATCTGGGTTACTGCGCTTAGCATAATGTTATCAGTGCTACATTTTGTAGCAGGTGTCAGAACTTCATTTTTTTTAAGGCTGAATGCTATAACGTGTGTATACACCACATTTTGTTTGTCCATTCATCTGTCAATACTTCAGTCATCTTCACCTATTGGCTATTGTGAACAATGCTACTATGAACATTAGTGTACAAGTAGGTCCCTGTTGCCATTATATGTTTTAGATATAAACCTAGGAGAAGAATTGGGGGGGGGTTGTCACATGGAAATTCTATACTGCATGTTTAAGTTTTTGAGGAAACATTGAACTTTTTTTTTTTTTTTTTTTGGCATTCCTGAGTGGGAATGAACTCATTGAACTTTTCCACAGCGGCTGCTAAATTTTACATTACCACCAACAATGTATCAGGGTTCCAACATCTCTACTTCTTTGCTACCACTTACAATTTTCTGGTTTTGTTTGTTGGTGTTTTGGACTTTTAAATACTAGCCATCCTTGTGGGTATAAAATGTTCTGATTTGCATTCCTTTAATGTCTAACAAAGTTAAGCATCTTTTCATATGTTCATTGACTTTTTTTTTTTTTTTTTTTTTTTTCAGTTTTTGGCGAGGCAGGGTTTGAACCCGACACTTCCAGTATATGGGGCCAGTGCCCTAATCCTTTGAGCCACAGGTGCTGCCATTTGGGTGTTTTTTTTTTTTGAGACAGAGTCTCAAGCTGTTGCCCTTGGTAGAGTGCTATGGCATCACAGCTCACAGCGAACTCCAACTCCTGAGCTCAAGTGATTCTCCTGCCTCCACCTCCCAAGTAGATGACACTACAGGCGCCCACCACAATGCCCGGCTATTTTTTTGGTTCCAGCCGTCATTGTTAGGAGGGCCCAGGCTGGATTCAAACCTGCCAGTTCAGGTGTATGTGGCTGGTGCCTTAGCCACTTAAGCCACAGGCATCGAGCCTCATTGACCATTTATATATATCAACAAAAAATATTTACTAAAGTCCTTTGGTTATTTTATAATTGAATTGTTTATTGCTTTGTAATAGTTTCTTATATTTTCTGGATTTTGATTTTTTTTTTTTTTTTTTGTCACCCTGGGTAGAACGCCACGGTGTAATAGCTCACAGCAATCTCAAACTCTTGGGCTCAAGCAATTCTCTTGTCTCAGCCTCCCAAGTAGCAGGGACTACAGGTGCCCGTCACACACCTATCTATTTTTTCTTTAATATTTATTTATTTATTTGTTAATTTATTTATTTATTTATTTTGGAGACAATAGTCTCAAGCTGTCGCCCTAGGTACAGTGCCATGGCCTCACAGCTCACAGCAACCTCAAACCTTTGGACTTAAGCAACTCTCTTCCCTCAGCCTCCCAAGTAGCTGGGACTAAAAGTGCCCGCCACAACGCCGGGCCATTTTTGTTGTTGTTGTTGTTGCAGTTGTCATTGTTGTTTTAGCTGGTCTGGGCAGGTTCAAACCTGCCAGGCTTGGTGTATGTGGCCAGCGCCCTACCCACCTATTTTTTTTTTTGCAGTTTTTGGCCAGGGTCGGGTTTAAACCCATCACCTCTGTTATATGGGGGCAGCGCCCTACTCCTTGAGCCACAGGCGCTGCCTACCTGCCTATTTTTTGAGACGAGGTCTTGCTCTGGCTCAGGCTGGTCTCAAACGTGTGAGCTCAGGCATTCTACCCGTCTTGGCCTCCCAGAGTGCTAGGATTAATTTCTTATCATACATATGATTTACAAATATTTCTCCTATTTTGTGTGTTGTCTTTTCACTCTATTGAGTCTTCTTCTTTTGTTGTTGCTGTTATTTTGAGACAGAGTCTCACTCTGTCCCCCTGGGCAGAGTGCCCTCCTATCATAGCTCCCAGAAAACGCAAACTCTTGGGCTCAAGAGACCCTCTTGCCTCAACCTTCCAAGTAACTGGGACAGGCTCCCAACACAATACCTGGCTAGTTTTTCTATTTTTAGTAGAGATGGGGTCTCACTCTTGCTCAGGCTGCTCTTGAACTCCTAAGCTCAAGCAATCCACTCGCCTCAGCCTCCCAAAGTGCTAAATTACACGCTCAGCTCTTGAGTTTTACTAGTGTCTATTTTTGATGTTGTTGTTGAGACAGGGTCTCACTCTGTCACCCTGGCTAGAGTGCAGTGATATCATCATAGCTTATAGCAGCCTCAAGCTCCTGGGCTCAAGCAATTCTACTGCCTCAGCCTCCTGAGTAGCTGGGACTAAAGATGTGCATCACCATGCCTGGCTAGTTTTTCTTTTATTTGTAGAGCAGGGGTCTTCCTCTTGCTCAGGCTGGTCTTGAACTCCTGAACTCAAGTAATACTCCTGCCTCAGCTTCCCAAAGGGCTAGGTTTACAGGGATGAGCCACCACATTCAGCCAAAAGTATCTTTTTATCCATAAAAGTTTTTCATTTTGATGAAATCCATTTACCTATTTTTTTTCTTTATTTGCCAGTGTTTTTGGTGTCATAGTTAAGAAACCATTGCTAAATCTCAGGTCATGAAGATATCCCCTGTGTTTTCTCCTAAGAATTTGGTAGTTTCACCTCTTAAACTTTGTTCTGATACATTTTGAGTTAATTTTTGTATATGGTATAAGTTAAGGGTCTAATTTCTTCCTTATGCATGTGGATATCCCGCACCATGTATTGAAAACACTTTCCTTTCCCTGTTGTATGGCCTAGGCATCCTTTCCAAAAATCAGTTAACTAAGGCTAGGCATCGTGGCTGTAATCCTAGCACTGTGGTAAGCTGAGGCAGGAGGATCTCTTGATCCTTAGGACTTCGAGACCAGCCTGAGCAAGAGTAAGACCTCATCTCTACTAAAAATAGAAAAATTAGGCTCGGCGCCTGTGGCTCAAGTGGCTAAGGCGCCAGCCACATACACCTGAGTTGGCAGGTTCGAATCCAGCCCAGGCCCACCTAACAACAATGACAGCTCCAACTAAAAAATAGCCGGGCATTGTGGTGGGCACCTGTAATCCCAGCTACTTGGGAGGCTGAGGCAAGAGAATCGCGTAAGCCCTAGAGTTGGAGGTTGCTGTGAGCTCTGATGCCACAGCACTCTACCCAGGGCAACAACTTGAGGCTCTGCTTAAAAAAAAAAAAAAAAATTAGCCAGGCATTGTGGTGGGCACCTGTAGTCACAGCTACTTGGGAGGCTGAGTAAGTAGGATCCTTTGAACCCAACAGTTTGATGTTGCTGTGAGCTAGGCTGACACCACAGCACTCTAGCCAGGGCCACAGAGTGAGATAGTCATAAATAAATAGACCAGACACATTGGCACACACCTATAATCCTAGCACTTGGAAGGCCAAGGCAGGTGGATTGCTTGAGCTCAAGAGTTTGAGACCAGTATGAGCAAGGTGAGACCCTGTCTCTACTAAAAATAGAAAAACTGGGCAGCACCTGTGGCTCAAAGGAGTAGGGTGCCAGCCCCATATGCCGGAGGTGGCAGGTTCAAACCCAGCCCCAGCCAAAAACTGCAAAAAAGAAAAAAAAAGAAAAACTAGCCAGGCATATTTAGGGGTGCCTATAGTCCTAGCTGTTGGGAGGCTGAGACCACAGGATTCCTCAAGCCCAAGACTTTGAGGTTGCTGTGAGTGATGATGCCCTGCACTCTACCAAGGGCAATAAATAAATAAATAAATAAATAAATAAATAAATTGACTGTATATGCCGAGGTTTACTTCGCGGGTTTCTGTTCTATTCCATGAATCTATTCTTTTATCTTTTTTTGAGACAGAGTCTCAGTACGTCATCCATGGTAGAGTGCTGTGGTGACACAGCTCACAACAACCTCAACTCTTGGGTTCAAGCAACTCTCTTGCCTTAGTCTCCCAAGTAGCTAAGACTACAGGCATCTGCTACAACGCCCGGCTATTTATTTATTTATTTATTTATTTATTTATTTTGAGACAGAGTCTCAAGCTGTTGCCCTGAGCAGAGTGCCATGCTGTCACTGCTTACAGCAACCTCCAACTCTTAGGCTTAAGCAATTCTCTTGCCTCAGCCTCCCAAGTAGCTGGGACTACAGGTGCCCACCACAATGCCCGGCTATTTTTGGTTATAGTTGTCATTGTTGTTTGGTGGGCCCGGGCTGGATTCGAAGCTGCCAGCTCTAGGATATGTGGCTGGCACCTTAGCCACTTGAGCTACAGGCACCGAGTCAATTTTTTTTTTTTTTTTTTCAGACAGAGTCTCATTATGTTGCCCTCAGTAGAGTGCCATGGCATCACAGCGCACAGCAACTTCAAACTCTTAGGCTCAAGCGATTCTCTTGCCTCAGCCTCCAAGTAGCTGGGACTACAGGTGTCTGCTGCAACACCTGGTATTTTTTTGTTGCAGTTGTTTAGCTGGCCCCGGGCCAGGTTCGAACTAGCTACCTTTGGTATATGTGGGTGGCGCCATAACCACTGTGCTATGGGCGCTGCACCATGGGTCTATTTTTTGATCCTTCTGCCAGGATCATACTGTTTTGATGCTTATAGATTTGCTGTAAGGTTTTTTTGTTTGTTTTCTTTTGTGAGACAGTCTCACTCTGTCACTCTAGGTAGAGTACCATGGGGTCTTAATAGCTCACAGCAACCTCAAACTTTTGGGCTCACGAGATCCTCTTGCCTCAGCCTCCCAAGTAGTTAGGTACCCTCCAAAAAGCCTGGCTAGTTTGTTTTTGGTAGAGACTGGGTCTTGCTTTTGCTCAGGCTGGTCTCAAACTCCTATGCTCAGGCAATCCACCCACCTCAGCTTCTCAGAGTACTAGGAGTACAGATGTGAGCTATTTCGCCCACATTTTCTTAATCCACTCATGAATTGTTGGGCACATAGGTTGATTCCACATCTTTGCACTTGTGAATTGTGCTATAATAAACATTATTGTACATATTTTTTTGATAGAATTATCTTCAGAATTTTATTTTATTTTATTTTATTTTTTGAGACAGATTCTCACTTGGTCACCCATAGTAGAGTGCCATGGCATTTTAGCTCACAACCACCTCAAAATCTTAAGTTCAAGTGATCCTCTTGCCTCAGCCTTTCAAGCAGCTGGGACTACAGGCACCCACCACAATGACCAAGTATTTTTATTTATTTAATTAGTATTATTATTGTTATTATTTTTTTGAGACAGAGTCTCAAGCTGTCACCCTGGGTAGAGTGCTGTGGCGTTCCAGCTCACAGCAACTTCAAACACTTGGGCTTAAGTGATTCTCTTGCCTCAGCCTCTCAAGTAGATGGAACTACATGTGCCCACCACAACATCTAGCTATTTTTTTTGTCATCGTTGCAGTTGTCATTGTTGTTTTAGCAGGCCTGGGCCGGGTTCAAACCCACCAGCCTCGTTGTATGTGGCCAGTGCCCTACTCACTGAGCAATGGGTGCCCCCAGCCGGCTATTTTTAGAGATGAGGTCTTGCTCTGGCTCAGGCTGGTCTCCCACCTGTGAGCTTAGGCAATCCACCTGCCTCGACCTCCCAAGTGCTGACCTTCAGAATTTTTTTTTTTTTTTTTTTTTTTTTTTGAGACAGAGCCTCAAGCTGTCACCCTGGGTAGAGTGCCATGGCATTACAGCTCACAGCAACCTCCAACTCCTGGGTTCAAGCAATTCTCCTGCCTCCGCGTCCCAAGTAGCTGGGATTACAGGCACCTACCACAACGCCCGGCTATTTTTTGATTTCAGCCATCATTGTTGTTTGGCGGGCCCAGGCTGGATTCGAACCTGCCAGCTCAGGTGTATGTGGCTGGTGCCTTACCCTCTTGAGCCACAGGCGCCAAAACCTGACCTTCAGAATTTTAATATCAAGTCTTCCAATCCATGAACATGATACATCCTTTCATTTATATAGGTCTTCTTTACTTTCTTACAGCAATTTTTTTCCTTTCTTCTCTTTTTTATATTTTATTCTATTCTCTTTTATTAGAGATAAGGTCTTGCTCTGTTGCCCAGCCTGATTTGTAGTTTTATTCCATTGTGATAAGATATTTTATATCATTTTGATTTTTAAAAAATTATTGACTTATTTTGTAGCTTAACATATAGTCTATTCTCAAGAATGATCCAGCTCAGCGCCTGTAGCTCAGCGCATAGGGCACCAGCCACATACACAGGAGTTGGCGGGTTCCAATCCAGCCCGGGCCCGCCAAACAATGACAACTACAACTAAAAAATAGCAGGGGATTGTGGCGGGTGCCTGTAGTCCCAGCTACTTGCGAGGCTAATGCAAGAGAATCGCTTAAACCCAAAAGTTTGAGGTTGCTGTGAGCTGTGACGCCACAGCACTCTACTACCCAGGGTGGCAACTTGAGACTCTATCTAAAAAAAAAAAAAAAGATCCACGCAGGCTGGGCATGGTGGCTCATGTTTGTAATCCGAAGCAGTCTAGGAGACAGAGGTGAGAGGAACACTTAAGCTCAAGAGTCTGAGTCCAGGCCAAGTGCAGTGCCTTACGCCTATAACCCGAGCCCTTTGAGAGACCGAGGTGGGTGGATTGCCTGAGCTCACAGGTTCAAGACCAACTTGAGCAAGAGCAAGACCTCATCTCTAAAAATAGCCAGGCATTGTGGCAGGTGCCAGTAGTCCCAGCTACTCAGGAGGCTGAGGCAAGAGGATCACTTGAGCTCAGAAGTCTGAGGTTGCTGTAAGGTATGATGCCACAAAAATCAACCAGGGGGTGACAAAGTGAGACTCTTTATAAAAAAAAAAAAAAAAAAAAAAAAAGAGTCTGAGTCCAACCTGAGGAAGAGTGAGACCCCTGCCTCTACTAAAAATAGAAAAACTATTGGGCATTGTGACAGGCACCTATAGTCCTAGCTAGTCAAGAGACCAAGACAAGAGGATTGCTTGAGCCCAGTAGTTGATGCTGCTGTGAACTAGGCAGTTACCATAGCACCCTGGCCTAGGCAATAGAGTGAGACTCTGTCTATAAGTAAATAAATAAATAAATAAATAGTTGATTATGAGACAGAGCCTCAAGCTGTCACCCTGGGTAGAGTGCCCTAGCATCACAGCTCACAGCAACCTCCAACTCCTGGGCTCAAGCGATTCTCCTGCCTCTGCCTCCCAAGTAGCTGGGACTACAGGCGCCCACCACAATGCCCAGCTATTTTTTTGGTTGCAGCCATCACTGATGTTTGGCAGGCCCCGGGCTGGATTCAAACCCGCCAGCTCAGGTGTATGTGGCTGGCGCCTTAGCCGCTTGAGCCACAGACACCAAGCCGATTAAAAATCTTTTGACAGCTGGGCACAGTGGTTCACACCTATAATCCCAACACCCTTGGGAGGCTGAGTCAGGTGCATTGCTTGAGCTCAGGAGTTCAAGACTGGACTGAGTAAGAATGAGACCCCATCTCTAAACATAGCTAGACTTGTGGTTGATGTCTATAGTCCCAGCTACTTGAGAGGCTGAGGCAAGAGGATCACTTGAGCTTAGGAGTTTGAGGTTGCTGTGAGCTATGAGGCCATAGCACTCTACTGAAGGCAAAAGTGAGATTCTGCCCAAAAATAAATAAATAAATATCTTTTGACTACTAACTTCTATGTGTTTTTTAGTTAGTTTTTTTTTTTTTTTATTAAATCATAGCTGTGTACATTGATATGATCATGGGGCATCATACACTAGCTTCACAGACCATTTGACACATTTTCATCACAATAGTTAACATAGCCTTCCTGGCATTTTCCCAGTTACTGTGCC